>WOVY01010270.1:0-122992 GCA_013436015.1 Rhipicephalus annulatus | reverse complement strand
TTGTTATGTATACATTACATAGACAACGTTCATTGGTTTCATTTTGATGCACTAAGCATTTTGAAGAACTATATATATTATATAAGAACAAGTGATGTTAGTGTACAAAGTACACCACCAGCAGGACAAAACAAACCTTCTTCTTGTTCACCTAATAACTGTGGCGCAAAGCCACTTCAGGCATAATTTCTCATTCTCGTGAGCTGCTGCACGAACAATTGGCTCAAAATTTGTTGCACGTGTTTAGCGGATACCACACTTCTCAGAATAATGACAAAATTAGCGTAGCGACTGCCAGCCTACTACCCAAAATTTTGATTATTATTCCGCAGTGGGGTATCAAGCAAGTGTGCTTACAGCAGTTACCCGATGACTCTTTAGAAAGTCTCTGAAACGTCGCTCTTCTAACTTTCGCTGTGACTGCACTGCGCCTACCGCGCATGCCTGGTGTGTTTTTTTATCTTTTTTTAATCCTTTGACCACGAACAAGTTGACTTTTTGCTCACAACCACGAAGCCTACGTCAAAATTTCTGTGGAATTAGCTCTTTAACGCTGTCACGTTACAACTTTGTCCGGCGTTATGGCTTTCGATACGCGTGTATCATGAACTGTGAATATCACCGACGAAAAAGACACCCGACAGCAACTCGCCAAGAGTGGTAGGGCAAAATATAACATACTGACACACTTGAGGACAAAATTTATCTTTAAAGCTCGATGACGGACAACTAAAAAAATACCTTTTTTTAACTAACACAACAATGCTCTGTTGGCTCTGGCACATAGCTAAGATATCATTGAACAACAACAACAAAATTGGCTGATCTTGCGTGCAGTGTAAATCGATGATATGAGAAGCACAAAGGAGAAATGTTGATTCGCACTTTAAAATCATCACAACGTTACGATTGATTGATTGATTGATTGATATGTGAGGTTTAACGTGCTAAAACCACCATTTGATTATGAGAGACGCCGTAGTGGAGGGCTCCGGAATTTTGACCACCTGGGGTTCTTTAACGTGCACCCAAATCTGAGTACACGGGCCTACAACATTTCCGCCCTCCATCGGAAATGCAGCCGCCGCAGCCGGGATTCGAACCCGCGATCTGCGGGTCAGCAGACGAGTACCTTAGCCACTAGACCACCGCGGTGGGGCAACACACACAACGTTACGAGGTGGAGGTACATAATGCCGTACATGACTTCCGTGTCATGATTACCGTGTTTGGCGGTGTCGTTTACCTTCAACATCTATTCCCGTCACGTGATACCAAATTTAGTATGTGTGGAGCTAGGGAAATGGTGGCGAAGACGCTATGAGCGTGGTACGTTGTTCATGTTCTTACATTACACTCGTTTCAGGATATCATGTTTGCACCAGCCAAATATTTTTGTCATTCATTGACGTTATCCAACACCAAATTCTCTTTATGTGGGGCAAGCAGAATGGCCGCGAGCGCATCATGAAGGACCCAATATACTCCTATGTAGCGTTAAGCACGCCCATGCTGGGCACAGCAACGCTACGTTAGCAAAACGCGAGCAATCTACAGTCTGACGCCAGGCGCATCCAGCGTCCTTCAGCGAAGCCCGATGGCATCCAGCGCAAAATGCGAAATGATGCATTTTGCGCCGATGCGTTACCCAGACACCACTGCGTGTCCCTCTTTTCGTGACGGAGGTGCACCGGACGCGCTGAAACGCGCATGCGTCAAAGCAACGTAGCGCGGCACGCACCTGCCAATATATGGCAGGACCGTGGTCTGGCGTGGCAACGCCGGCGTGACGCGACGAAATGAAACGCCGGCGAGCACGAGCACCGCGTCACGTCGAAATTTATTGACGCCTTGACTGTGACATGTAGTCATGTTCTCACATGGCACGCATCTCATGATTATCATGTTTGCACCAGTCGCATACCTTCGCATCCATTGGCGTGACGTAATACAAAATTTGGTACATGTGGAGCTAGTGAAATGGCCGCGAGCGCATCATGAGTATGGCGTGTAGTCATATTGTTACATTGACACGCATCTCATGTTTATCATGATTGCACCAGTATCATGCCTTCGTCATCCATTCACGTGCCGTAATACCAATTCGGTATAAGTGAAGCTAGCGAAACAGCCGCGAGAGCACCATGAGCGTGGCATGTAGTTATGTCGTTACATGACACGCATGCCATGATTCATGTTAGGGTCTGTCGCTTGTATTCGCCATGCAATCATGCCATATCATACCAGTTTTTGCAACATGCCATGTGAACGAAACCACCGCAAGAGCTGCAAGACCACGAAATGTAAATCATGACATTCATGACATACATGTCATGATTTTCATGTTACGACTAGTCTGATATGTTCTTCATACAGTCAGGTTATGCCATACCAAATTTGGTATCAATACCATTATCGAAATGGCCAGGATAGCTGAAAGTCGTAGGCAGCTAGATAGATACGCTCAAGTCGCCGAAGTTCGCTGAGAAATGATACGCAATAGATGCGCTCAAAGTCGCCGACGAAGTTCGCTAAGAAATGCTTCGCATTTAATACTTTTAACCATGTTTTTCCAGGCAATGTTTTTTTGGGAGTTTAGGAATGTTTTGAATAGGTAACGTTACACAATTTCAGCACTTGCTTCAGCGCAATATGACCCGTAAAATGGGAGTATATAAGTAACCAACTTAGTTGGAAGATCGTGGATAGTAACGATATATAGTGTCTTGTGTGATACTGTGAACAAGTATTGCACGGAAAAAGCAAGGTACAATTAACAGAACTGCGACGTGGACATCCTTTATGAATTCTCAGTAAGATGGGCGTGTGAAAAACTTTAAAGATACAACTAAGTCGACAAAGAATCAACCAAATTTAGCCTGCAATAATGAACGAATTATGAGGATAACGGCTGCCACAAAAAAATTACTTGAAACTGTTTGCCATAGATCCAGAATTGCTATTCCATGACCGCCCTTCCTAACTGATCTGAATATTTCTCAGACGTATGAGCTCGAAAACTTAGGACAACCGACAGTTGCAGAAAACCCAACGAAAACGACGTCACAATTAGAGCTAGTTATCGCTGGTTTTCAAAGCATTTCATATTCAAATTGAAGGTCTTAATCGTTCTACAAGGAAAATATTTTCCTTGCACGCAGGAAGTTTGAGAAAAAAAGTCAGATATAAGACGGAGCACTTTGTCCCATTTGAGTGCTGTCAATGCGCTCCCCGCTCGAATAAAGCCATGCTTCCTTTCCGTTCAGCACTCCAAGCTTGTAGAGCAAGGAATCGCAAAAACATGCAAGATGGCATCACTGTCAAGGTCCGGCCATCACCAGCTTGAGGGCAGTTTGGCAACTAAGTTTTAGCAACCATTTCATCTCAGGCATAGCGGAGTCACTTCTTAATCTTTTAGGCAGGGAAAGAATGTGAAACACTCAGGACGAACCTAAGCCGAAAGTTACTGGCACTACCTTATTATATGCACAAGGTTTTGCACCACTTAAAAAGTGTTGAAAAAATAGGGTGAAGGTTGTTTTTTTTTATGGTAAGAAATAGGCTGGATTATCCTGTGCAAAAGGGTGAACCCCGAAGGCTCCTCAAGTGTTGGGTGTATCAGGAAGATAGCGGAAATGTTTGTAGAATGTATTAAAAAGGACTGCAATACGTGGCACTTATATCATGTGGTCCATGCTACATTGACGATGCTACATTGACCAGTGTGTGAACTATCGCCTCAGTTAGCACGCAAATCTCATGCGTGAATCAGTGGGCAGCCACTTGGTAAGTCACTGTGGTAAGTGTAAGTTCACGCCCCTGTTTCACCATTGACAAATAGTGGCAAGATACAGTACTAAGAGGGCATGTGAAATATATGAAGCGTTTCTTTCTTTATTCGCAAGGCAGGAGCTGAGTGTGTGAAAGCCCCGTCTGCTTACTTGTTAGACAACGAATTCGAGTATCTATTTAGTTTAAGTGCGATTTCAAGATGTGAGTAAGATGTTCACACATGCACCATCTCTTTCTTTTTTTCTGTGTGTCATCCCCTCACACTCCTGATTATATATATATGTATATTACCACCATCATAATAAGAAATAACTGATTGTAAGTGTGCGCTCTGCCCTATGAGACTTCTTTTCTGAAACGTTCTGCTCACAAAGTAAGTACATTCAATTTAGAATGTAACTCGAACCAGCCCAAGTAGTAACGATTTTGTTCTAATCATTTTAGTCAGCCTTCACTCGACCTAATTGATAACGAGAGGTCCTTTATAGAAGGCTCTGAAAAAAAGAGAAAAAAAGCTTGCCGGAAACTATCGAGGAAGTTTAATGGTGGTGGTGTTGTTTGCCATTGGTGCCATATTATATTTATATTTTTGAGATTCACAACATGCGCAAATGGCGACCTTAGCCCATGGTCAGCTGCCAATTAGCGACGCTTTTATCACTATGACACCACATTTCCTAATTACACTCTCTCTTCCCGTGCAAAGAGCGTAAGAAACTGCACGCCACCGAAGCTAATCACGGTGGGCACATTTTCAACGCAGTTTACATATTAATCACGTGTGATTGCGTCTTGTTATGAGAAAGGAGAAATGCAGTTAGTGGAAGATACTTCATACTCTTTTGTTAAAGTGACTCTTGAGGTGCACGAACTCTCGAACCATTACACGACGACCGTGAAGTCGACATGAATGTGCTGGAAGTAAACAATATAAACAAAATTTTTGGCATCTGAATCAGCGACAACGTAAGGGTGGAAATAAAAAAAAGCAACAGTCTTCAGTTTTCGATTCATCTCGAAACTATTTGTCACATTTATAAGAAACATTTGTAACAACATTTGCAGCGACAGCAGCATTTTTCGTCCAGCAGATTCGCGTTAGTGTTTTTGTTCATCCAGCGAGGACAACTCATGAACATAATGACTTAAAAGTGTTCCTTAAAAAGAGTCTTATGCATAGCGAGTCAGTTTTCCCAAAAGAAGTCAAATGATTATCTTTGACCTCACAGTGGCAGGAGTAGTAGTTAGGGTGTCAGAAGCAGGGTACAAAAAAGAAGCACGTGGTGCCCCCCTCCCTCTTCCGCCCTAATGCCACACCAACACTTGCCTTCCACCCAATCCTAACCAGCCTTCCTATCTCAGCCCCTCTATCACCCCGATGCGACATGGGTGTGCACTTCTAAGACAAAATTGTTCCATGTCCACGGGTACTAGTCGCCCTCGACCGTTCCTTCTTCAGGCTCAAAATAACGTTATTCGTCTTCTTGCTCAGCGTGCTTTGACAATGGCCAAGATGGTTGAGACGAGGTAAAATGACGAAGAGAAGGCTTGTCATCGCATGTGGTGTATAGGGTGATTCATTGAGAGTGGACCTGCTTCACTGGGGGCTATACTTTTGTAACAAATCATCTGATTTTAGTGTAAATTGTGGCAAATCATTCAGGAAGGACAACACCCACCTCTTTTTTTTGCAATGCTGAAACAAGGTTAAAAAAATAAATAACGCCAGCCACGACATTTCCCGAAATCTCGTACAATGAGAAACTGCATACTGTTGAAGTCAGAAATTTTTTGCACTTCGGTAGTTCATTTGAACGTCTCTCGGAGACTTAAGTGATTATAAGCTTTTCGAGTGCTTACAAACTTTTACTAGTGACGTTTCGCATGGGAATCAGACTCTTTAATGTTCTATGTATGCGGAAATCATCCCCCTTTGTGAAGCATTTTATTGTTTGCGTTACTTTTTATCTCTAGTTATTTCATTGCGTGGCACATCAAAAAACGGGACGGAACAGTAAATTTTCATCGTTCTTGAATCCGCATACCACAAACTCGGATTCAATGTAACAAAGTTACAGCTTAATCAGTGGGCGCTTCTGGAATAATCACCCTGTATATCGGCGTTGGCCGCCTAAATGGTCAATGGAAACAATGGAAGATTGGGCCCAATAAAAGGCATGCTTAACTAACTTTTATCCGCCGCATTGTAGTGTTTAGCCCCGTAGAGGGTCTCTGCTCTTACACATCTGCCATATAAACATGCTTTCTACTTCACATAAAATGTTTTCTGGTTAGATTCCTACCCGCCACGCCAGCAAGACATCCCAGGGCTCACAGACAACCATCTGTATCATCTAAAGCTGAGCATTAACAAAGGCTTTATCTGGCGAAAACACGAGAGTTCCCGGCATTTTGGTTCCTAAAACACTTTCTGTGCATCCTGCGAGCCGAATTCCTTTTTGTCAGAAACGGAACGGAAAGCCTGGATTATGGCATTCCGCCTCCGCACTCAGAACCAGACTCAAAACAAGGTATTCGGATGATGGCAACGAGATAAAGCTAAAGCCCGATTGAGATGAAATATGTCTCTCATTTTTCCTAAATGTATGTTTAGATCGGAGATAAGAAGCCAGGCATTTCTTTTGAAGTGCGAGCTGTAATCCCCTATCTTTACTTTTTTTTTCTTGCTCCTAAAGAGCTGATTGCTTTTTCAGCTGCTTGTATTGCTCTTAGAGAGTATACGGTCATTTGTGTGAAGGGCGCAGGTGCTGACCATTTCTTAGAGCAATTTTCTCAACCGCTTGTACGCTGCTAGGTGGTTTGTTTGGGTACAACACTTTACAGTAGATTTCGGCGCCGCAGGGCAGCACTTTTTCCGTCATTGCACTATGTATTTGCTGTGAAGAGTAAAGGCATTTTCTTAGTTTATTTCGCTGTATGATTCAGTGACCTAGTTTATTCTTTTTCTTTACTATGGGACAGCGAACGCAGAAAATGATGATCGGTAACCTATTGCGTAAACAGCGCTATTCGCTTTTTGTCCATTTAGTTGAAAACTTGCAAACCGGAAGGAACTATTCTAGGTGTGGTGAGGATGAAGACAAAGAAGTCTCGGATTTTCGCGTGCCTTAAACAAAAGATAACCACATTGGGAAAATGCACAGTTATTAGACCACTCAGAATTTTTTGTCATGCATCATATCCTAAGCACTCTGGCGCTTCTACATTTCCCTACCATCTAACATCCCCGCTTCCCTCCCTCCTTCCTCATGTTAGACTGCACTGATAAGCTCAGAGGCGGAGATGCAGTGGCGGCTGACTGGTTTTAAAAGTGGTGCGACATAATAGTGATCTCGACTAGAAAGCTTCACATTGAAATGAAAACGAGAAAAATATCCACTCTCTATTTCTTCTTGTCGCCTACTTGCTTTCTTTTTGTCACTTCCCGTGGGGAACTAGCACTGAAGTTTGCGTGATTGTCCAAGCCAATCGAAGCGCGCATACCCAAAACACTCCCGCTCTCGTAGTCTGTTCTGCAGAGCTTCTCTCTGTTTTCCCGAAACTTCCTGCGGAAGTATAGCCTCAAAATAAGGTGCTGAAAACAATTACACCATCCCTCGTTAAACGTAACCACGTTTGGGTACGAATCTGCCAGGAGATGGTGAACGGCACCCACGCAAAATTGTCTACGTCACCTTAAGCAGGTGCACCAACATTCAGAACCTCTACCTGACTAACGCTGTCGGTGACCGCCGCTTGACGCCGGTGACCGCTGCCGGTAACCATCACTACAACACTGCTAAATAGGCGGTTCATCAACGCACACGCCAGAGACATCGAACGTGATCTCATGATAACCAAAGCCGACGTGCCCTGCCTCACG
Source organism: Rhipicephalus annulatus (assembly GCA_013436015.1). Lineage (NCBI taxonomy): Eukaryota > Metazoa > Arthropoda > Arachnida > Ixodida > Ixodidae > Rhipicephalus > Rhipicephalus annulatus. Next base: position 115,317 of record WOVY01010270.1, on the reverse strand, counting down.
GAAACGTGGGATGCCACAGGACCGACGATAAACGGCTAGGAAGTGATAGTGTATACTGGGGAAGCGTTTCGTTGCCTTCTCCGCCCACGCGGGAGCGAGAGGAGAAGCGTAGAAGAAGAGACTGAGATGGGGAAAGGGATGCGCATGTGCAGTGTGGATATAGACGCCACTCTACTGAAAAAGCGTTTGGTTGCCTTCGCCACCAATTCGGGAGAGAGGAGAAGCGCAGGGGATTAGAGAAAGAGAGAGGGGATGCGCATGTGCAGCAGAGGTGTGGACGCCTTGGGAAGAAAGGATGGACAAAGCCCCAGCCATAAGACATTTCGCATCTAAAAGTGATAAAGTGAACCAGCAAAGGCTGCTCCACCTGTTTGTGCCAAAATCAAGCCTCGGGAAGGCGCACGTGTGGGCATTCGCCAGGGTACACTGTGGCCGACCGCCTGAGGTATGTAGCGACGGCCAGCTGAGTAGGTAGCAGTTGAGATATGTAGCGACTGCCTGCTAGGAGCCCTTTTTTGACGCGCCACCTATCCAGCGCTGGTCTCCCAAAGAGGATGTGCACTGATGTCGTAGGGTTGGCCATTTTGTTTGACATGTGATTAGTTGCGCTTTATCTCGATTTGTTTGTCTCTTGTATAACTCACACTTGGGCAACATATATTTTGCATCATTGCTTACGCCGATGTCACGTGAGTACTCCGAACACCACTGCGGACTACTCAGACCTCTGTACTTAATGCTATACTTTGCCGAAGTAGATTCATGCTGGTGACATGTAATTGGGCGCTACCTTAAACAACTTTATGCTCACTGATATCTTCCAATCTGCTCGCTTTTGCAGTAAATTACTTCAATCCGAAATGTATCCTTGGTTGCCACTGCAGTCACGTTCGTTCATGAAGAGGTATGCTGCTTCGAATCAGAGTTGGATGCTGAAGATGTGCCGTTTATTGAAGCGAAAGCCAATTGTTTGCCTGCGGGTCAATTTTGTTGGTGTCGTTCCCACAACGAGGTTGAACGCTGGCGTTCTCCCACTGGTTGCAATAAAAGAACTGTACTTGTTATAGGAACCTGGGCTCAGTATAATTAGGATTCAATTACGGTCGTGCAGAAAATGATAGCAATATTTTTTCGCGTGGCAGAAGGTTTTACTTACTACGTGTTAAAGGGAAAGTAGGCTGGCTTGGATTGGTGACTATTTTATTGTGAAGATCCCTTTCGACAACGGAAAGGCATTTTTCTTCAAAACTTGATGGAATACGAGTAATTACAAGGGCGCTAAACATGTGAAACTGAGCCTTCGCAATGTTGCAATAACTGCACAGCGTAAAAAAGTATGAAGCGGTAGAGTTTGCCGCTAAAAATAAGAAAACGTCCCAAAGAAGCACGATATTGCGTAAATAGGCAAAAATATTCATAATCCGAAAGTGTGTGTGAAATAACTGCGCTGAATAGATGGCAATTTTCTTTCTTTTTTTCTTTTTGCATCTAAGAACTGGGTCGCTGTCTCCACAACACTTTATTTCGGATTCAATAGAGAAGCGATGTATCTAAAATTACTTTCTGCGTATAAAGGACCGATGAATAATGGTCCCCATCCGTTGTGTCATAGCATGCAAAATTCCCTGCCTATACAGTATGCCTGCCTATAGAAGGCACTAGTGTACACCTTAAAAGCAGAAACAGCGTCATGTCACCAAAGAAAAAGAAAAAAAATATTGCGAGAAGTTCTGAGAGATGAAGTCATACTGGCAGGAGCCGTACATAAAGAGGGGAAAGTAAGAAGAAAAATTTGTTCTTACGTGTTTTCGCTGGACCCGTCAATTTTGTATCAAGCTGGTAGTGAGGGTATGGAGGTGCCAATTTTGAACCCTTTCTCATTGTACGACGAGATTAACGATTGTGTGACACCATCGATCTCGTCTGTATAATGATTCGAGCCATCAATACAGTTTCTTCGGTGCACATCATATATATATATATATATATATATATATATATATATATATATATATATATATATATATATATATATATATATTGATACAAATCATCACTACCAGGAAAAGCAAGGGAAGCGTGGGCAGAGAAGGAAGACGACGTTGCTTCCACTGCGAACCCCTGAGTGGGTACGAGCCATGGCGGTGATCATCATCATTGAACTGTGATCGCGGACTCAGGGCTCATTAAAGCCCCCCCGTTAAGTTACCTTAATTTGTGTAACAATATATATATATATATATATATATATATATATATATATATATATATATATATATATATATATATATATATATATAATATCTAACAGACAGTAATGCTAAGGAATGTTCAGGGGAAGTTATTAGAACCAATGGAATGTAAATAGGAAAAAAGAAGAAAGAAAAGTGGATAGAAAAAATAACCAGCCGTGAGCAGGAAACGAACCTACGACCTTTGAAGAACACCTTTAATGCTCTAACCACTGACCTACCACAGCGGCCTTCCCTCCATCCACTTTTTGGGGTTTATATGTGAATTTAGAAGTAGGAGTGACAGTCAGCGCCAACGGCTGGTTATTTTTTTCATCCACTTTTCTTTCTTCTTTCTTCTTATTTACATTCCATTGGTTTTAATAACTTCCCCTGTACATTTCTTGGCATTACTGTCTGTTAGATCTCAATAATATTCTGTTAAACCACGGAAAAACGAGCCCTTAGGTATATACTTCTTTTCCTTATATATATATATATATATATATATATATATATATATATATATATATATACTGCTAGTGGCGCTGACTAGCGGCGCTAGTGGTGGCTAGCGGTTACTAGTGGCGCTGACTGACACTCCCACGTTTAAATTGACATAGATACCCAATAAAGCGGCTGGGTAGATGGCTGTCGTAGTAGCTCAAGGGGTAGAGCATCGAACGTGTTATTCGAAGGTCGCAGGTTTGGATCCTGCCCACGGCAAGTTATCTTTTCACCCACTTTTCTTTCTTCTCGTTTACATTACAATTGGCCTAATAACTTCCCCTATACCTTCCTTGGCATTATTGTCGGTTAGATCTCATTAATATGGTGTAAAACACGAGAAACGAGCCCTTAAGCATACACTTGTTTCCCTTATTCATTATCGAGGGTCTCGTAATTGGCAGACTTGGTGCCTTTAAGTTGTAAACGGGGGACTATTGGTCAACTGCCAGTTAGTAATAAGTTCACGTGCTACGTGACGCCAAACCGGCTCATAAAGAGTGTGCCACACTCGCCGCCATGGCTACTAGTGGTGCTGACTGACACTCCCACGTTTAAGTTGACATAGATACCCAATAAAGTGGCTGGGGGGATGGCTGTCGTGGTAGCTCAAGTGGTAGAGCATCGAACGCGTTATTCGAAGGTCGCAGGTTCGGATCCTGCCCACGGCAAGTTATCTTTTCACCCACTTTTCTTTCTTCTTATTTACATTACAATAGGCCTAAGAACTTCCCCTATACCTTCCTTGGCATTATTGTCCGTTATATCTCATTAATATTGTGTAAAACACGAAAAACGATCCCTTAAGTATACACTTGTTTCCCTTATATATATATATATATATATATATATATATATATATATATATATATATATATATATATATATATATAAGCTTTGTATGTTCCTACATTAATTAACTAAAATACTTTGGCAGAAAATCATGCAAAAATATTGCATAAATATAGTGGCCAATCCGCGAAAAATGCATTTTGGCTCATATTGCGGATTAATTTTTGCAATTTAGCGGTCAAAGTGAAAACAGCTGGCTTTTGCATTGTTACATAGTACAGTTTGTCAGTATGATAAGCAGAAAGTCTTAGAAGAGTATATTTTCTAGATAACATACTATATATATATATATATATATATATATATATATATATATATATATATTCACCGCGAAAAATTCCTAACTACTTGTAGCTAGTTCCTCTGGTTACTACAGCTCAGAGGTTCTGTCATGAATACTTTATGCACTTTTTCAGCGCAGTTTTTTTTTTGCTAAAAGTATATTCTACCACTTTGTTTTTTCTCATCAGTGTCTATCCACGGTAGCAACTAAGATGCAAAATATATAGACTCAGCGAAAAGGGTCGCCTGTCAGCTCGTAGTGCCCGGATGAAGCGGCCCGCGTAATCTGCTTCCGATTCAAGCTTAGCGCGCTGACATCGTTGCACTCAATGACGCTTCAGTTTAGCCGCAACATCCGGGCTTGCCTCCGGTTCTTTCGAAACTCCGACGACACCGCGAGCTCTCAGTGAAATAAAATGCCTTCGGCAGCTTATCCCGGATTGGGGTGACAAGAAAACGCACTTCGGCGGTGCAAGCTTCACGCTACATCGTCCAATGTTTCGCTACGATCCGGCGTGCACCAAGTGTTTTCGCGCGCTTGATGTTCTTACACGGCTTTGTCTTTGTGTGTTGGGTCGGAGGGAACGGATGAGGAGAATGGAGCAGAGTATAGCAAATCTAAGAATGGTAGTGTAATTTCACTTGCCGTTAATTTCATGGAACATTATGAGCAGTGCGACCCTTATTTTCGATTCTTCTTCGAAAATGTCATTCCACGGTTCTTGAATCTAGCTAGGAATAAAATGGACTTCAATGCGATGAACCGCGCCTCCCGGGATCAGCTTTTGGCGGCAAGAATCTCGGGCGCCATGCAAGGCGATTATGTGATCGCGTAAGCCCTCGAATTGACCCACGACGGTGGTTCAAAGTATCTAGTGCTCGAATGCTGACCCGCAGGTCACAGGATTGAATACCAGCTGTGGCTGCCCGATTTTCGATGGAGGCGAGAATGCTTGAAGTCCGTGTACTAATATATAGTTGCACGCCATAGAGCCCCAGGTTGTCGCAATTTTCTCATCCTTCCATTACAGCATTGCTCGCAATCGTATCGTGGTTATGGGACGTTCATCCACATATTATTATTCCGCAGAGACGCGAGTGATAATATCTTTTCGAGACCAAGGAATGCTGGGTGACGCTACCCGCCGTGGGAGGTTGAAGGTCAAGTTAATAAGGTATGTTTTATTATGTTATTACCACTACCGTGCCAAAACCGTATACAACAAAGTAGGAAGAGTGTGTGATTTATCCGTCATGCGACACAATCCGCAGGTGTCTCATTTCTTGAGTTTTTCATGAACAAGCCTTGGTACGGCATCGTAATCAAAGTTAGAGCTCTGCCTTGGACATCATGTGCAGCTATGCAAGGCATGTGGCTTATGCACTATGCAGCTATGCACGATGACAATAATGTACGTTATTGTTATGACCGTAGATGAGGCCTCACAGTTTTGTAAGGGCAGAAAGAAAAAAATCGACCTGCGCCAAACGATGAGAGAAAACTGAATATATGAGGATGCAAATCACTGCTGCCGTGAGCATCGAAGAAAACACTGAAAATTTGGAACTGTTATGTTCATAATGTTATCTAAGATCGTATCGGGGTTCGTGTTCCTTTTTCTTTTTTTTTCTCATGATGACAAGAAGGGGTTTTCATCGTCAATAAAGGCACACAGGCGCTTGATAAGTTATGAAGAAATGGAAATTATCTTTCATGCTCGACAGAACCATCACTTCGAAGATAGCGCTTATTGGGACAGTGTTGTGAAGAGCACAAAAATAGCTCAGGAGCTCCGTATCCATCATAAGCGCAGAAGTTCACGGGCAGTGACGGTGACGCGTAGCTTTGGCGACTACCACAAATATGAAATAAAAGGCACATTGGGAGAATGAGGCTTATAAACACGCGCGCGCAAAATGTTCTATATGCACACAAAAAATCCGCGAGCCTCAACAGCACGCCGTGCGACAGTAGGTCACGCAGATTTTGCAGTTTTTCGTCATTTTCCCGTAGGGTTAGTGCATGCTAATTTTATAGCGGTGTCACATGGGCACTTTTATTCGCAATCAATGTCGATCTGGATTAACCACAATCCAGATTAGGTGCTGCTACGCGGTCACTTTTAATCGCGATCAGGCTTGATCGGAATGAAGACTATCGCGATCCGCGCATCGCAATTTTCCTGTCGTCTGCATCTCCTATCCCAGATTGTTGAAAGCACAATGAACAAAAAAATCAAGCATAGTTCAATAAAAACACTTTAAAACACCTAGATGTTTATAAAAAAGCCAATTCTAAAGTGTTTAAATTGGAAAAAATATCTGAGGAATTGCATATTTTAGGATTCGTATCGACCACAGTTACGGGAGAAGCAGACGCCGAGCAGTCAATCGTATACGCTTCAGCGCTTGGTTCAACTCTCGCTCCGTCGGAGCTGTTGGAGCACCTAGAAGCAAAGTGATTATGAGTGTCGCAAGCCTTTCGACTACGTCGCAACGTACGCGCACTTTGTTGTCGAATGAAGAGACCTTTGCAGTAATTGACCACTGGCAAGAGCGACTGGAAGAGACTTGAGGCGCCAGAAGTGAAACACTGGCGCGTACAACGAGATGGACGCTTCGCTGCGACTACACGGCTACGAGCGGAGGCCATCAGAAATAAAAGCGAAAGTTAAGAATCTCACACAGTAATACAGGTGAGTGCTACAAAAATTTTATCGAATGATCGATATAAGAAATTACTATTGTAGTGGCATGCAGAGTTTTTGACGTTCGAGCAGTTATTGCCCGAATAACATTGCTGATAAAGGGTTCTATAAGTATACCATACGCAGAATTTAGTTGATTGATTGATATGTGGGGTTTAACGTCCCAAAACCACTATATGATTATGAGAGACGCCGTAGTGGAGGGCTCCGGAAATTTAGACCGCCTGGGGTTCTTTCACGTGCACCCAAATCTGAGCACACGGGCCTACAACATTTCCGCCTCCATCGGAACGCAGAATTTAGTCAGTGGCATGTTTTACGGCACGCAAATTCCACCTGGGGCATTTCATCTGACCCAAGCTCGAACCGGATTATCTTAGGCCGTGTACCAGCGGTCATAAAGTTGATCGCGATAAAAAAAACTGACACGGATCGCCTTGATAGCGATTAAAAGTGCCCGTGTGACACCGGTATTATTAAGTACGCCACCTTTGTCTCCAAAGCCATGCATAAAATCCATTCTCTATTTGTGTTTGAGCATGCACACTCGCTGGAAAGTGCGAAGAATAGTATTTTTTTTGCTTTGTTTATATCTTGAAAACTAGACTGCTCGGTTCACATTTACTAATCTTGATTTTACGCTTAACCACCTAGTACGCTGCCATTCCGCTCAAAAAGCATATGTGACAAACATTCGCACCGGTGCTGTAACGCTTACTGAACGTTAAAACATATTCACACTTCCAACTACGATCAAGCCAGATCAGCACGACACTTCTCACTCAGCTTGGCTTCCTTACGCTAAGTATAGAAGGATGCTGATTGTGCAGCTGAGAACGTTTAACCAAATCGGGCGAAACTGAATCAATCGAAAGTGGTCGTACGACATCTTTGTTGCTCCTGCATGTATATGCGATTCCTCTTAAATAAATCGGAAATGTGTCATTGCGGGATTCAGCACCCCTGTCACGTCGGAGATTTCTGGCGTTAAAAGTATGAAAGCTGATTTCAATTTCAATCAGCGTGACTGAAGCGAGTAATTGCGTGCGTTCTTAAATTGTTTGCACTGTGACAACTGCACCACTGTGTTGATCCGAATATTTCCAATATAGATGCGTGTAGAAATTTACGTGTCAAAGACGAGTTTTCATGTGTTATATGTCGCATGCCACCAACTTAGAGCGTTGACTAAGGCTACATATATTACGTATTCATTGTACCTGCAAATTTATTGTGAGTACATTAAATGTTGGAAATTTCGCATCATAACAAAACGCCACGCTTCACCTACGCTGCTGACAAGCACTTACCGTAAGTATTTCGATCCAATAATAAAAGGTTCCCAACGTAGCAAAGGAGGAACGTCATCCAGGGACACGAGCCATTCGCGGCCGGGTACAGTACGGTCCACTGTTACAAGGAACCCGTGAGTGCGTGGCCGATGGTCTGTGGAGCGCCAACTGCGAGCGACATTTCGAAATGCAATGCAGGCGCATTGGCTCATCAAGGTGGCGGGTGCCCCGCGTCGTCTGCCAGTTCTGCGCCCATGCACCCAACGTGTGCTAGTGAGCCGTGGCCTTTCGCTCTTTTAGGGGCGAAGCTCCTCATAACGGCACCCGTTCATCCCTCGTAGCTGTCGTAGTGTGTAACAAGTATAACGTTTTGACCTCGAAGGTGGTGCCGGTGAGAGATTTCTTCTATGCGTTGTTGAACAAGAAAAGATAGTGCTCAATGTGCATGCCAATGCCTGCTAAGGGGGAATGAGAGACAGGAGAATTCGGCTTTTAGTTAAGGGGCACGCTGCGAATTTTTATTGTACAGCAACGCACAAAAGACAAGAAAGGTTTGCTACGTTATACTAGCTGAGCGTAACCTCCTAGGTTTTATAAAGGTTTAGCGAGCGTTGGGCTGCAGTGCCATGAATACAGTAAACTATTATATAACATGAACTCGAGGTGGTTAAAGGTGGGAAGTGGACACGAAGCGCAAGCCGTAAAAAAGTGTGCATGTGCTTCCTCTCGTTCAGTCTTTGGTATGTCCGCTAGGTGGCGGTGCTTCTATATGAAGAATATATGATGAAAAGATGCGAGATGGTGGTACTTGGAGTGTTGAATAGGTGGACGAACGGACACACAGACGGATACATGGACGGACGCACGGATGGCTGCACGGACGGATGGACGCATGGACGGATGCAGGAGCGAATGCATGGACGAAAGCAGGGACGGACGCACAGACGAGCGTGCGGACACACAAACAGACGAACGCACGGACGGATGAATGGACGCACGGGTGGCCACACAGACGCACGCATGGATGGACGGAAGCAAGAACGAATGGACGGACGGATGTTTCTCCCCACTATTCATTATTCACTCCGTGGATATGGTGCCATTTTTTTTGTTTTCGTACTCTATATTAACTGATACCAACTCGGCCCTCCGCTTCTTTCTTTGTGAATAAGTGTCCATGTGTAAATAAACTGGAGTTTGCTAGGAAGTGAGCAACTGGGTATGTCCAGTCCTTCAACGTGTCGTCGTGGCCATTTGAACCACCGGGATTACATCCATCATTTCAATCTTCACTGGCACAGTCGACAGGATGTCGCGGCGGCTTCCTGGAGGGCAATGGGACATTCTGGCGCACACACACCGAAATCCAAAGGCCGGGACGGCCACTAAACTGACCGTACAGTAAGCACTGGGCTGTATTAAGGTCGGCGTTACTTGCCGAGCCCTTCGTATACTCCACACATTGACACCAACTTCTCGATGTAGTATCAATCTTGGATCAGAGTCGGCGCTAAGCACGACCTCCGTCCCCGCTTCCCGATCTAGTTCTCGAGCACGAAGCTCCCTTCCTCTCCATTTCTCTTCATTAAATACCTCCCGTCTCATCTGAGACCACCTCGTGGGACGAACCCCTACTCGATGCTCCACCAATGCAGCAAACAACTCTCCTTTCCTCAGAGACGTGTCTCCGCTTCTGCGTTTCCGCACTTTTATGTCCTCTTCCTTCAAAAAATTGGCTGAAAAAAGAACTCTGTCATTTCATCAATGTACACCTTAAAAATACTTTCGTGCGACAACAATCCGGTCTGTGTGGAGTTAGTACAAACGATGCTGCCGTCTATCCACACGTATTGTGGCAGCACGGCACCACATTATCTTGTCCGGAGTGGTGTGCGACAGGGACCACTTATTTCTCAGTCAGGCTCACTGTGAGAAAGCTACCGCCGTGCGGGTAACTTACCAGCACAAGGTGCGGTGATCAAATGTTTGCACAGTTTTGCAACAAATTCGCGTGCAGAGGCGAACGGCTTAGTCCACGTCTGCGGACCCTCTTTTCAATTGACTTTCCCATTCGTCGGGCACCATTTACCGACTGGCCATCCTTCGCGTGCCTCAAACTTCACTGCGTTTTTATACATTTCATATGTGGGGTTAACGTCCCAAAACCACTATATAAATATGAGAGACGCCGCAGTGGAGGGCTCCGGAAAGTTGGACCACCTGGGGTTCTTTAACGTGCACACAAATCTGAGCACACTGGCCTACAACATTTCCGCCTCCATCGGAAATGCAGCCGCCGCAGCCGGGATTTGAACCCGCGACCTGGGGGTCAGCAGCTGAGTACCTTAGCCACTAGACCACCACGGTGGGGCACGAAACTTCAATTTGAATGTAGTCAATAAAATTACAGCTTGCCTAAATTTCGCTAACGAGTGTCACCATTACGCAAAACATACGGCGGCATCAACAATATATTTGGCAACATAGGTGGCTTAGTAGGTAGTTCAGAAAGCTAAGAAGGCTTCCTTGGTTAGTAACGGCGAGAGTTACAAGCTGTACTAGCGGCTGGTTAGTAAAGGTATGCCGCAAAGGTAGTAAACACGCTGGAAGCAAGTAAATACATGCGTTTACTAACTCATTACTTTCTTTCTGAGAGTGTATTGTACACTCTTCAATGCACGTGCATCCGCATTCACAGCTTCTAACAGTGCACCACCACCCCAGATTAGATTAGATTTGTGGGATTTAACGTCCCAAAACCACCATATGATTATGAGAGATGCCGTAGTGGAGGGCTCCGAAAATTTTGACCACCTGGGGTTCTTTAACGTGCACCCAAATCTGAGTACACGGGCCTACAACATTTCCGCCTCCATGGGAAATGCAGCCGCCGCAGCCGGGATTTGAACCCGCGACCTGCGGGTCAGCAGCCGAGTACCTTAGCCACAAGACCACCGCGGCGGGGCTGCACCACCACCCCAGTCAACCTCCTTCCAAAAACTCAAGTGCACATACAAGGCTACAGTTTTGTAGCCACGCAGTGTAAATCCAGGCGCACTACATGTACTGCAGGGCGCAAGGCTTGCTTGCTTGCTTGGTAGAGAGACTGCGCACGCGCTGACCATGATACTACATTTCTGCGAGCCCGCTCCGCTGGCAAGCGGCTAGTGTCCGGCGTTCCAAATTATTCTGGGAGTGCCTGTTTGTACATACAGACGGGTCCAATGTTAAGGGCACAGTTGCGTGCACAGCATACTTGTATTTCACTCTCTTGTAAAAGCATTGCCGCTTAGATTTAAACGAGACTTCGGGTGACTAGCCATTCTGGTTCCTTTTGACTGACTAAAGCCGTGCATAAGCATTGTTTCCTTATCCACTTGCTGCTAGAGGGTCGGCAATGTGAACGGTGCTCATTGTATACTGATTTTTTAATAGTGGACAATATTCTATATGCTTACACATATTCACATCACATACTTGCAGTTCTACGAGCTTGTCAACGTTTCAGCGGGCGTTCACTGTCTTGCGCAGAGGTGCTACGGCGCGACTCGTTGCTGTTTCATACATCATAGAAGAATACAACTCCTTACTCACCTGTGATGGGCGTGTCTTGTTTCTTCGCTTCATTCTCCAAGTCGCACAAGCTGCTTCACAATATAGGCACATAGCGATACGGTCACTGTATCTATGCGTCATGGCATATGTGACACGCCGAAGCTCTCACGTTTACATGGTCCACCAGCGATAGAGTCTACCACCGCCGCAGGCATGCAGGGCTTCGTCGCTGAATATCCCGAAAGAGGTTTCATCACTCGTCGCAGGCGTGCACAAAAGCGCGGCGCCTTCGCTTTTGTCGCCACCGTGGTTGTTTCTGGCTTCCTTCTGTTCTCGCGCCATGGCGATTCCAATTTCAGCGTCAGATATGCGGCCACGTGCGCCGTGCGACCATGGCAGTCACGAAACCGATGGCCTATGTCGTCCGTACGTCGTGGCGCGTTTGACTGCGATCACCTGCGATAAGCACGGGAGTTTGGTCTGACATGCGCACTTGGGTTTGTAGTCTAGCCAAGTCGTATGAAGAGCCACTAATTCGCCCTTGAGTGGAGGATCATGTGGAAGGAACTTTCTTAGTCTAGCGCTCGGGTCGCTTTCCGTCTTTCTTCTTTTTATTAATGTATCACTGACCCGAGCGAATGTAGTACGGCAGCGAACGTGGCGTCCATATCGCTGTAAAAGGCCAATGCGATCGGCGGATGCAATAAACAAACAGGAAGCGTTAAGAAATGTAGGATCTGCTTCGTTGCGCTATGAAATATCTACAGTTTTTATGCGCAACAACCCACATGTCAATAAAATGTTAATCCTAGCCATAACGATCAGCCCTATGGAGAAGCTCCACAGTGATGTCGACGTCCATTTGTGCCTTAACCTGCAACTGTTACCAACATCTCGGTATATGGCATGAGTGCTTGCCGGTGTTTTGCATTGCTTTTATTGTGCGCATCTATACTGTACCACAAAATTACCATACATGTACGTGTGGCCGCTCTCAAAAAGACCGTTGAAAAATCAAATTCAGATTCTGTGTTTCAGTATTCATTTGGAACAAACGCAAGAATAGGAGAAAAAGCCGTTATTATAGCGGCTTGACAAATACCCCTGCCGCTACGGAAATCCGTAGTGGACAACACAAAAAATAGCAATAAAGTTCATGGAGAAATGTCATTTTAAACAAAATACAACGGTTGCAAGTGGAGAGGCAGACTGCTTGATTCATATGTGGGGTTTTAACATCCCAAAACCACCATATGATTATGAGAGACGCCGTAGTGGAGGGCTTCGGAAAGTTCGACCACATGGGGTTCTTTAACGTGCACCCAAATCTGAGCACACTGGCCTACAGCGTTTCCGCCTCCATCGGAAATGCAGCCGCCACAGCCATGATTTAATTCCACGACCTAGAGTTCAGCAGACGAGTACCTTAGCCAAAAGACCACCACGACGGGGGCATGGATACAGAGAAAGAGCGTAGTGATTTTACTAAAAGAAACTGAAGTTTTCTTACGAACATCGTGAAAACTAGAGACATGACATTCAAATTACCATTTTACAAACAGCCTTCTATATACTACAGCATTCTGTGAGGATGCAATATTGAGCAACTCGTCTCATTGCACGCGTAAATATTTCATATTTGTTTCAAATTGGCAGATCCCACGTACAGTGAGAATTGATTATATGGAAGCACGAATGAAAATTGTTGATATGTCACTTTAAAATCAGCACAACGTTACGAGGTGGAGGTAAATGGTGCCGTACATAACTTCTGTGTCATGATCATCATGTTTTGATGTGTCGTTTACCTTCGCCATCTGTTCACGTCACGTGACACCAAATTTAGTATATGTGGAGCTAGCGAAGCGGCCGCGAGCACGCTATGAGCGTGGTATGTTGTCTTACATGATGCGCGTGTCTGCATTATCATGTTTGCACCGGTCATAAATTTTGTCATTCGTTGACGTCACGTAACACCAAATTCGGTATATGTAGGGCTACCAAAACGGCCGCGAGTGCCTCATGAAGGGCTCTATATACTCCACTGAAGCGTTGACGCGCGCGCACGCTAGGCACAGCGACGCTGCGTTAGCAAAACGCGAGCACTCTATAGTCTGACGCCAGGCGCGACCAGCGTCCGTCGGCGCGGCCCAAAGGCAACGAAATGCAACATATTTCACACAGATGTGTTGCCCAGACAAAAATACGCCTTCCTCTTTTCGTGACAGAGGGATGCCGGGCGCGCTGAAACGAGAATTGATTGATTGATTACAATTTTAGTTTGGCCCTGAGAAGACGCCCCGCGCCACCCGACTAATCTCACGTGGAGACCGCCAAGCTGAGCTTAGCGGCCCGTTCACGGGCACTCTGGACAGCCAGGGTTTGATCGTTAAGTTCGGGGCTGCGTAAGAGCGCAGCCCACCAGTCCTCGCTGAGGGCGGAGCCGATGGCCTCACATTCCTACAACACATGGTTGAATGCGGCTAAAAGTCCACAAGCGCGGCGATTCCCACTTGGATACCGTTCAGGGTACATGGCATGAAGAAACGCAGGGTTAGGAAACGCACTGGTTTGCAATAGTCTAAGGGTAACTGCCTGTGCCCTGCACAAGTCAGGGTGTGGGAGGGGGAATACCCTTCTTGACAGATAAAAGTACTTTGTTATTTCGTTGAACGTAAATAAGGATTCCCAGTGAAGCAGAGGGACTGCGGAGGCAGCGTGGTCATTGAGTCCTCGCGTGGCCTCGTGTGCGCCCTCGTTAGGGTTAAAGGTAGAGCCCTCAACTGACCCCAGGTAAGCGGGAAACCAAGTAAGAGAATAGGGCGTGATACTCTTGACGCTTTGGAGACTGCGGAAGGTCTGCGGGGCTATCATTCCAGTTTTGTAGGCTTTGATAGCCGCTTCGAAGTCGCTGTATATTGACTCTCTGCGACTATCTAGCATAGCTAGCACGATTGCAAGATGTTCGGCTATCACGGGCTTTGATGTGCGTACCGTGGCGGAGCAAGTGAGCCTTGAATTCCAGTCAACGATAAAAACAGGGAATGTCTCTTGTAAGGTATATGGCGCCGCATCCACAAAGCTTGCATCAGTGGGGTTGCTACGGGTGTGCCCAAGCAGAGCTCTACCCCTCGCCCTACGTCGATCGACGTTGTGCGCAAGCTGCATGCGTCAAAACAGCGCGGCGCGCGCCAGCGAGTATCTGGCACGACCGCCGCATGGTGGAGCAACGCCGGCATGACGCCACGAAAGGAACGCTGGCAAGCACGGGCACCGCGTTACGTCGAAATATATTGGTGCCTTGACTGTGGCATGTAGTCATGTTCTCACGTGACACGCACCTCAGGATTATCATGTTTGCACCAGTCACATACCTTCGTCATCCATTTGCGTTACGTAATACCAAATTTGGCATATGTGAAGCTAGCGAAACAGCCGCAAGCGCATCATGAGTGTGGCATGTAGTCATGTTGTTACATGGCACGCATCTTATGATTATCATGTTTGAACCGGTCACATGCTTCCATCGTCAATTTTCATCCCGTAATACCAAATTTGGTATAAGTAAAGCTAGCGAAGCGGCCGCGAGCGCATCATAAGCGTGGCATGTAGTCATGTTGTTACATGACGCGCATGCCATGATTTTCATGTTAGGGTCTGTCGCTTGTGTTCGCCATGCAATCATGTCATACCGCATCAGTTTCGCAACATGCCATGCGAACGAAACCACCGCAAGAACTGGGAAACCACGAAATGTAAATCTTGATATTCATGACATCCGTGTCATGATTTTCACGTTGTGACTAGTCAAATATGTTCTTCATACAGTCATGTTACGCCATACCAAGTTTGGTATCGATACCATAATCGAAATGACCAGGAGAGCTAAATGTCCTACGCGGCTAGATAGATAGATAGATAGATAGATAGATAGATAGATAGATAGATAGATAGATAGATAGATAGATAGATAGATAGATAGATAGATAGATAGATAGATAGATAGATAGATAGATAGATAGATAGATAGATAGATAGATAGATAGATAGATAGATAGATAGATAGATAGATAGATAGATAGATAGATAGATAGATAGATAGATAGATAGATAGATAGACAGGACAGACAGACAGATAGATAGATAGACTAGATAGATAGATAGACTAGATAGACAGATAGATAGATAGATAGATAGATAGATAGATAGATAGATAGATAGATAGATAGATAGATAGATAGATAGATAGATAGATAGATAGATAGATAGATAGATAGATAGATAGATAGATAGATAGATAGATAGATAGATAGATAGATAGATAGATAGATAGATAGATAGATAGATAGATAGATAGATAGATAGATAGATAGATAGATAGATAGCCCAAAGTCGCCAGAGTTCGCCAAGAAATGCTTCGCATTTAAAAAGAAAATGCCATTATTAAACAAAGAACTTCGTTCATCATACTACTAAAAGATCCGCGCACAGTCACTGTGTTGAAACTGAGCCTACATCTCTGATACAGGTGTAGCGGTGCTCCACTGATGACCCGGAAGTCGTGAAATGCTACTATTGCAGCCGTGTGCCGGCTGCGGTAGTCGCATTTCGATGGCGGCGAAATGCTACGGGCCTGTGTACTGTGCAATGCCAGCGCACGTTGAAGCGCACTCCACGGCCGGAATTTCCGCAGCCCCCACTGCACCTTTCGTCGCGATAATATCGCGGTTTGGCTCGTAAACCTCGGATATACTGTTGCGTACGAACGAAAACTCCATTCGCAAATCATGCGTAGTAATGTACGACACTGAAGGAGTATAAGCGCGCTCACGAACCACCAAAACGCGGAATGAGTCGTGAAAGAAACATAAGAACACTCGCGCCGCGTATCTGTGGCAAGCAGCTGCACCTGCGTTCCTGCAGAGCATCCAGGTATATCGCCTGCCATAAATCTCCGCCACGAAAGTGCACGGCCAAGAAAGAAAACAACGCGAACACTCTACATGGTAGCCACCGTCTCGTTTAACGGAAGCGCCTCGCTTGCTACTTTCCCGGCGCTCTAGTCCCAAGTACGTCGCAGCAATCGCAACACCGCTTTCTCATACTTCCGTCACGTCTGCGGCCGTTTCGAAGAACAGAGCCACCTGTGCGGTCCCCAATTTTACGCCTTCCTTATTTCTGATGCCTCGCCGCGCTTGCTGGTAATCAGGCCTTGACGAGTGGGCGGTCCCTAACCATTTGTCTCTGTCGCCCGGCCCGGCTACAAACGCGACCATAACCGTGCAAAACAAACGGAAAGAGAAAGTAGTAGGACAAGCGGTGTGGTCATACGGGCTCCTCGAGGTTGTTCCCAATGATGGGTGCTCGGTTGCACCTTCAGAAGGGACGGGCGGGGGACACAAACACACACATTCTTGGCGAAGGCGTGTACTACGTCATACGTAAACGCGTGGAGGTCGCTGCGAGGACGCAGTGCGTGCCGTTGACGTGGCGTGTGAAAGATGATGTGTGTGCTCAGTTTTTGCGTCTCTCTCTTTTTTCGGCTGTGTCCGCGGGAATGAACCAAGAAGGGAATGAGAGATCTGCAGACCACGTGGGATCCACCACAGTCGGGAGAAAGTTATGAGCGTGGCTGACAGTGTGTGCATTCTTGCGATTCTCCGAAAAAGACGCAAAAAAAATAGTTTCAGAAGCAGCCTTTGCTACATGTTTAGGTACTGACGATAGCTATAGCGCGAGAACAGAACGATGACACAGAGACAAGAAGGACACGAAGGACGTCTCTGTGTCGTCATTCTGTTCTAGTGCTATAACTATTCGTCATGCCATACCAACTAGCCCAAGCGGCCACACTTCTTAGGTATTGAGTCGGGATTATGAGCACGTCGGTTTTGAACACTCTCCCACAAATGTGACACAGGTGGGTCGCGACGATTAGAACTGCAATCAAGCAGCATCATTTCTCGCTGAATTGAATTTGTATCTTGTTAAAAAAGAAAAAGCAGCTGTTCGCATTAAAATTTCTACCAAAAAAGAGGGGGGGGGATGTGAAGCATTATTTACTTTACTATAAGAGAGAGTGGTAAATTTTAGCGCAGTCGCTCAACAAAAACAAACAAATAAAGGTGAGCCCCATTGCATGCCCCGCAAAATACGGGAGGTGTCTATACTTGGGATCAACTTTCTGTAGCAATGAAGAGAAAGCGCTACGTGGGCGGAGCTACTACTTCTCCTGTACTCCTCCGCGAAGTAGTCCGGTTAAACTCGCGTTCTCATGGATGGCCGTGTTCAAGTAGTTCCGCTGCACACAATTTAATACGTCTGCTTACACAGCCATTTGTGAGTGAAATTCGACGCAAGCTCTTACGGCGAGTCGTCGGAATAACTTGCGGGTGACGCGCGCTCACCTGAAGACGAAGACGCCAATTTGACAGTGAGGTGCACGCAAAACGTGAGACGTTTTCACACACGCACAAACGTCACATGACTCTTTAGAGAGCAACAACAAGTATGAATATCTCTTCCGTGCGTGCAGCGTCTCTTTATAACCAGCATCCAGCAGAAAATAATCTTGTTCTTTTTATTACTTCCACGCGGAAAACACGGGTGCATTTGTGGCACTATATTCTACAGTGGTGGCACACGCCCACTTCGGCTCCGCATCCTTCCCTTCATTGCCCCAGAAAGTTTTCCCCGAGTATAGGTTATCCCGTCGCGGCCATGGCGGCACAAGTCGCACCACACCAAAGAGGCTTGAAGTATATAGAACTTTTGTTGGGCCTATTGTACATAGAGTTTTATGTGACAAGAATTTTATGTGACAACCCCACTATGGTAGCGTGTACAAGACGGACCGAAAAGAGGTAGAAAAGGCGAGCGCCGGCGCTTACTAACTGCTTTATTCTTCTTGCAACAACGCCTATAAATGTCACAGCCACAGATCTTACATGCGCATGCACAACACGATGTGTTGCAAACATAAAAATAGATTTCTAACAAAGATTCCCACGCATGAATTGACTTTAGGAAGAGTACAAAGACATAGATGTACACTAATGTAACCAGCTCCGTTTTTTATGTGGTTTATGCAGGAGTCATAATAAGCGACTAGATGCGCTTCTTTGCCAACATTGTTGTTCGCTCTTTGAGCATGCTCCCTCAGTTGCTTATTTATGCAGCGCCCAGTTTGCCCAATGTCGGTCTTGCCACAACACAGAGGTGTGGCATATACTAAGGCGCTGCAAGGGACATAGCCGACACAGCTGAACTACCACCACTGTGCTCCCGCACATGCGGTCGTAGCAATCATGGTGCCAAATCACTGGTCGTTGGTGTTTCGAACGTCTCAGTACAAAAAAGTGAGTGAGCTGTACGAATTCAGAGCGATACGTGTGCTGTTTTCAAGCATCGGTTCTACGCAATGGCCAGGCTAAGCCGTGGCTACGCGATGTGTGACTTATTGGAAGTATTTTGAAGGTTTCTAGTGTAATCTTTTAAAGCACAGTATAATATTGAAAGATATCAATCTTCTATGAAACGTACTTTTGTTTACAATTGGACAGGGCGTGCCCTATAAGGGTTCACGTGTGGCATCTAACTGTAATGACATCGTCTCGAGTTCTGATCACGTTTCCGGCGATTGATAAACCATGAGAAAAACAAACGGTTCCTATGACTCAAACACACGCCCAAACAAACACACACAAACACACACACGCACAAACAAACACACACAAACACACGCACAAACAAACACATACACACAAACACACACACAACACACACACAAACACACACGCGTGCACACACACAAACACACACACAAACACACACACAAACACACACACAAACACACACACGCGCACACACACACATACATGTCTGCGTGTGCGTTTACGTCTGCTTGCTTGCAGAACAAATAGTACAGAAACACACCCATTTAAAACTCATTGAAAGCTTCAATGTAAAAAATATATATCACGGAATATCCACGGAGTGAATAATGATGAGTGGAGTGAAGCGTCCGTTCGTGCTTCCGTCCATCTGTGCGTCCATCCGTCCGTCCATCCGTCCGTCCGTCTGTCTGTCTGTCTGTCTGTCTGTCTGTCTGTCTGTCTGTCTGTCTGTCTGTCTGTTTGTCTGTCTGTTTGTCCGTCTATCCGTCCGTCCGTCCACCCGTCCGCTCCTATCACAATATAACGCACGCATCGGACAAACGGACGCTTTTCCCCCCTCATCATCATTCACTTCGTCGATAGGCTGGCTACGCAGGATGGAAGGACGATGTACCAGGTGATGCTATAGAGAGCTTCAGCCATAAATATGCTGCGCTTATCCATGAAGGACTCTGTGCTGGAAACTACCTGCTATGTCAATGGAATGCTATAGGCGTCACCAGTCACCAATAACCGACGTTGATAAGGTGTGTTCTATCCTACGCATGTTAGGAGCATCAGAAAGCGCAGTGAAGTTGACAGCATTACGAAAAGACGTCCTCATTTTTTTCACGTTTGCTCTACAGTCAATCAGCTGCGGCGGCTGCATTTTCGACGGAGGCGATAATGCTGTAGGCCTGTGTGCTCAGATTCGGGTGCATGTTAGTGAACTAAAGGTGGTCGAAATTAATGGAGCCATCCGCTACAGCGTCTCTCATTACCATATGGTGGTTATTGGACGTCAAACTCCGCATATCAATCAATCAATAGTGAATCAGCGCGCCGAAGACGAGAATTCGGTGATTTTCACCTTTCGCGATCGTTTCAGAACAAGGCCCTTGCAGACAAGCCGGAGAAATACCACGGGCACCTGGATCGCAAGTTGGTAAACAGATTTCAGCCGTGCATGAGCTTTCGGAAAACCTATGCTACTATCTTTTTATATTACAGAACGTTAGAAAGCAGCCAAATGAAGGTAGTGTGTATAGGGTGGCAACAATAGTGAATGTTTGAGTGGAATCCAATACACATCGAATAGTGATGACGAAGAATCAAACGCGAAGACAAATTGGACATTTTTCGATGGTTTTTTAATCCTACGATAACCACTCACAAAGCTGTTTGAGAATTTAGGAATATTTAATTTGGAACAAGTAGCCATTTTATTAACAAAAACATTAGGATTAACTTTAACAAACCCCAAAAATACCGCAGTTATGTAACCTGAAGTAAGCGGATATAATCAGCGGTAACATACGAAATATTTTGTAACTGTACATTGAAATACAGCAGTTACTTTAGAATTTAGGGTAGGACTTTGTCGCCACCTTATAAAAGAGACATAAAAACTAAGTAATGCTTCCTTAATCAACATCATTAATCTCACGCTCAAAGTGGGTGTAGGTATAGCAGATTGAAAACACTTTCGCTTACGTTGCACTAGAGGTTTAAGAAGATTGCGCACAAAGGAGACAGGATCCCCCCCCTCCTTCCAATTCATGTGAAGAGGGCTGCTAATTTGGTTTCACACCATCACACAGGCGAACTTTCCACGTCATTTTTATGCGTGGTGCATGTTTTTTGATAATATTGCCGACCAGGCAATCTAAGCAGGCAGCGTCACGTGGTTATCGGTAACGTTAAAGGGACCGTCCAAAACTGTTGCCAGTAATCATGGAATGACTGCAATAAAGAAATTTACTTCTTCACGAATCAATTGCTGCAAAATTTTTCGAACTCGTCAAGCCTAAGCGCAGTGCAACGCCTCCTTCTCGCGCACTTGGAGCCGTTTCTTCTCCCTCCTTTCGTTCCAGCGAGTGCCCTGAAAGCCATAGCAGGGGCGGTATGAAAAAAGGCAGAAAACACACTTCCGTAACGTCAGCGCGCATCATGGCTTTCACCACTTTTTTTTTCATCCTCGGAATGCGCACCTCACTTCCATAGGGATCGCGGTGGGCTCATCTCATACCAAAGCATGTGTATAATGCTACAGCACTATGGAGTGCAGCGCAGGCACATCACGGCAATTCGCACTAACCGCGGTAACTATCTAGCTTACAAGGCTCAAACCAGTCAATGGCCGTGGACGTTGGGCTGATAATGGAGTCATTATGGATTATGGCGTCATTTGTTGAGAAAAGAAGGAGCTTTTTTAGCTTAATTCTAAATTGAATTGAAAATTCCTAGCCGCTTGATGTGCTCCAATGTCAGAGCCTCAACTACCAATCGACAGCTCGGACCGCGCTCAGAAAGTTTTTCAAGGGCCTTAAGTCACAACCGTGTGACGCATTCATTTTTATTTAATGATTTTTTTATTGCGAGCATTCATTTCTCTGGTACAGCCTTCATCTCCGAGAATCAGGGACAACACGCCTACATAGGGTAAATGCACTGTTATGCGTGTACAATAGTACCATCCTGCAATGCTACAAGAGCTTTTATTGTTCCCCATTTCTTATTTACTGTTACATTTGCCAAGTCAACCAGCACGAAAGATGACATAAATGACGCATGTACGAACAGGGCTGGTGCTTAACCAAGTTTTATTCGATACTAATTGATTGTAAGGGGCGAAAGAAAACGAAGACAGAATAGAGAACACGAGACACAGCGCCTCTAACAACAGCTGTTAGTGGCATGCTCTCCCATGCCCTCTCATACGTGTGCATTTTCTTTTCATTGCTTAAAAGCATTTATGAAGGTAGACCAACTCGCGCAACAAAACGTTATCTAAGTTTTGTTCGATAAAGAAGCTTTTTAACGTGTAAAACATCGCCACTCACAAGACACTGCATGCACAAAGTAACCTGTACCAGCAAAAATAACCACTGCTATCTCCCAAAAGCAATAAAAACACCGAGTGACCACATAGTTGAAGAAAACAAGCGTTTGACCTAATAACAAAAACTATCACTGCGTTAAAAAACAAAAAGTAAGGTGCGCACACGATATTATTCACTTAAAACACAGCAAAGTGCGTGATACTCGCAAACAACACTAGAGAAAAGCAAAATATCAAGGCGTCAGCGTACGTGGAACGTTAAAGAATACGAACGTGCCAGATTCGCTAAAAACCGTCTCGTCTCGTATTTCGTGCCAGTTCAATTCGCAAATGTCGCGCCAACTTACCCATACCAAAGCCTTCCTATAACACGTGGCGTCTGCTTTAAATCCCACGAGCATAAAATTGAAAGCTAAACACAACCAACATCTGGTTAAACACAATTAATTATTTTTTAAATTTATCTCCATGTAAATAAGATTTGAGCTTCAGGCTTGGGACATTTCAGTGTATCTGTCAAGCTAGCGAAATAGCAATCGAGAGTGTTTTCTTTTTTTTAAGATAATGACATCTGTCTTGGTCTCTAAATTGTTCTAAGTGCATCGGAGCACAAGGTTCACTTTAGCAAAAATAATAATAATAAAGAAGTGAAGAATTGAAATGCCAGCTGCTCCCAACTCCACGGGCTGCCTCCTCGAAACTACAAAGAAAAGTAAACTCAGCAGCGAGCGCCCCCGTTCAGTACACGGTCCTCTTACAATCTAGTCTGTCTTTTTCATTAGCAGGCAACTGCACGTGGATATCTGCTTGAGGAAGTTCCACTCGTTGCCCTGTCTTCGTTTATGTAGTCTGATCTGTCTCCCTACATTTTTTTATTCATTGTCACCAATGAGCTTTTGCGTTAAGAAAGCCGTCTTCCGACCTCTTCAAACTCTCCCGCCGAGAAGGGCGGATTGCTTAATTAATTGCGCTCGTCTTCGCTCATTAGCGCACCATTTTGTCGTTCTTGTTTTTCGGAATTGTCGTTTTTTTTTTGGCCTTTCATCTGTAAATTTCCTGCAGCAGGCCAGATCACTTCCGGTGCGTGCAGACCCCTAAATTGCATTTTTGGGTCGCTGGTTCTTATACGCGTGCAAGGACAAAGGGTGCTGTTAGGCCTTTTGTGGGAATATTTTGAGTAAGTCTTCTAGTCACGATCAGTCTTGTACCCTACGCAGTTTTATTTTAACTTAATTTAAATTTTCCGCTCATTATACCATCAGCAAACCAATCTTATGGAAGCACACTCGAGCTCTGTTTCGTTGCTTTTCGCTTGATGCCTCGTGAGCCTTACAAAATCCCGTATCTTTGTTCATTTATACTCCAGGCCTACGCCGCTAATTTGCATGCTGATTACAAGTGAAGATTGGAACTTTTCATTCATTGGGCACTAGTGTTCTCAAAAGTTGATTCATTACATACGTTTCGCATAAACACCGCATAACGTTTGCGTTCATGTTTTTTTTATTCAAGACCAGTGCTTTGGTCCTCGTGTACTGCGCAGATTCGGGCCCCTTTTTTGTGAATCTCACGTGCCCATTTCATATGCCGCCCTCTTGTGTCTTTTCTTTTCATTTCTTTCTTTTTTTCCTTTCCTTCTTTCTTTCTTTTTTTATTTCTTTCTAGCGAGGACCATTCCTCACACTTCTGTGGTGAGTTGAACGCCGGCGACGCCGCATTCACAATCGTTTCATTTGTTATGTCTATTGTGTGAGTCATATTGACATTGTGTAGTGCATGCTTTGGCATGTTTCTCTAGTTATTTGTTAGATATCGGTAGCGGGTTGGCTGTTGTTTAAAGGTTCTCAATATATTTTTGTGGGTTGGTTTGTTAGTTTCGCGAATGGTTCTTCCTAAACCCAATAAATGCATTAAATAATTCAGTTCTTCTCAAGCGTCTTCTTACTGGTTCTACCGATGAAGCACGGCATCTTGCCCGCACCAGCTTCAACCGCTAATATATTAGCATGTGCCAGTGTTCCGTGGTTTATGTGCACCAAAAAAAAACATTGTTACTTTTGAAATCGTACAAGGGAAGGTTGTGGGATTTATTTTCTATCGTTATGGGCATGCATATTCCTCGATAGAACTTCTAAATTGCTGGCCTCAACGTCATGCTTATCCAAGGCAAAGTGTGCGCGTTTAAACTCTTGTATTTATTGTTACACGATAGTTTCAAGCTATGCTCTAAATTATTAGTCACATACAACTCTTTCAGACAAACATAGATTCACTTTTGAAAGACGTTTGTACTGATTACGTATTTCGAGGTTCCTTTTTTTTCTACAAGTAGTTAAAGACTTGAATTCCTGAGGTGAAATTATTGTTATTAAGCTTGCACTAGCATTGCTTAGTCAGCTATTCGAAGCAGCTGTTTCACAGTCATGCATCGGGGTTAATGAGTGGCTTTTTTTTTATTCTGGTAAAATCTCTTTGTTGGAATCATTAGTTCTGTAAAACTGTCGTAATTTTTAGTCCAGCTTTTCTTGATGACCAGATATTTCGTTGTTAGCATATTTTTTTTTATTTTATTTATGAACTTTCTCCCACTATTTCAGTAATTTCCACAAAAGATCGACAGCATTTCAAAATAAATTTCATAACGTACGAATATACACTGATACTTTAAGTCTAATTAAACAGTTGTGATGAGCTAGTTAAGCTTTGCTCTTTTTGAGCCGATAGGTTTCTAATAGAACTCAACTTGATTTTTTTTTTCGTGGGTCACGTGAATCCAGCCCTGACTCTTTCGACGCCACGGCTGGTAGAAACTCCTATGACAGCGCGAAAAAAAAAAGAATGTCATTGACCGACCGATTCTTTTTGTACTCTCAAGTTCGGTCAGAATTGACATGCGAGTTCCGCTTTCTCGTTCTTCAAACTCCCCTTTTCCGCAACCTCAAAAGTGTGGATGAAGTTTGACTGAGGAAAGTATCGGCTTTTGTAGCGCCTTCTTGCCTGTTTTCACAATAAGATCACAGGTAGAAAAAAAAGGATACAAAAGGGAGAGTAAAAGAAAATAAAGTGAAAATAAGGAAGAATAAAACGGAGAGACAACCCCTTTCTCGGCTTCCACGGCACCTGATTTTACACTCAAAATGAAAGTTTTTGGTGAGAGTAGCGTCACCTCCCGCAACTCTACCATCCCGCCTCGTGAAAATTATCTGCTTAACTTTTTTTCAGACTTTCTCAGCCGCACGAAACACCCGGCAGCTCCTCTTGCTCGGAAGTTCTGCCACCGCAGTGACAGGCACGTCAATTCAGGGAATGGAGTCAAGGCAGCTGCCAATTACATACCTTTAATAGACTTCTCGCTTGCTATATGGTTACCCTCATATTCACGTGCCTTTATTACTTGCCTTCTCTTTAGGGCATAATTGCTTAAACATAGGTCAGCAATGCGCCAGATGTTGATCTGTTGCTTTTGAACCCAGCTATCAAAATTTATATTAAAAATTTGTGAAATCGGTAGTGTGGCCTTTTGAGATAGATATAAGAACCGCTAAGAAGGACACGGACAAGATTTGACCTAGTCTACGGTATTTGTGCCTAGCGGTGGTTCTGCTTAAGTCTCAAGGGTGAATTTGCTGGAAGATTGCGACGTCTTCCTTGACGTACATTTTATGCACCATTTTCACACAGTCTTTGCTCGAAAATTCGACAGTGCGGAACGTGGTGCCTCGTATTCTTGGTATTCGGTATTCTCGATATTGAACCTAACATCTTGACCTGCATAGAATGTTTTCAAACCAACCGTCCTCAATTGGTATCTGCTATACCAATGCTGCATCCACGTGTTTTGAGATGAATGTCAGGCGTTTCTCAAGGCTTTCTTCTCTCAATGACAGACCCATTCCACTCACGAGCATGCCTTGTAAAATCCTTAAACATGTCATATTTAATCCCCTCGTTTCATTAAATGATCATATAAAAATGAAATAAAACTTTTTTCAATCAAAATGTGTTTTTTCGCTTCATTTCAGCACAGGATTCACAACTGCTCCTGCAAAACACACTAGCATCGTTTACAAATAATATTTTATCCTTTTTACACAAAGGCCAAGTTAGTCACTGTGTTTTCTCAGTCTTTGCTATAGCTTTTTACAAGGTGTCTCATCACTTACTACTTCTTAAACTCGGTATTCTTGATATTGAACCTAACATTTTGACCTGCATAGAATGTTTTCAAACCAACCGCCCTCAATTGGTATCTGCTATACCAATGCTGCATCCACGTGTTTTGAGATGAATGTCAGGCGTTTCTCATGGCTTACCCACTGGTATTATTAGTGCCATTAAACCATTTCCATACGATTGTCTCTTATACCGTGAAATAACTAATCAGCATGACAATTTTATTCTTCAGTCAGACTTTTATAACATACCAAAGCGCTGCTCACAACGGATGATGTTCTTAAACCCCACTACGTAGAAAATTACGTCTTGTTCGCGTTGCTCTGACTCATCCACATCTTTCGACTGTGCAACCAATAACGTTAACCTTGAGTACGTATTATCATAGAAACATTTCGGAATTCAGCTAAGATATTGAATACATCACTAACAATGCCAACAGTTCCCTCGGGTGAATACGCAAGAAGTTTTCTAAAACGATATGTCATTTAAAGTTGCTAATATACAATACACTAATTAAACCCAAGCTCGTGTATGCGTCTTCTGTTTAGAACCCCAGTCATAAAACTTTAACAACTTTTATTGAGTCAGTTCAAGGTCGGTCAGCGTGTTTCAATAAATCAAATTATTTCCGGATAGCTAGCTATGCACAAATGAAATCGGTCCTTCAACTAATAGATTTCGAACTTCCAGAAAATTTCTCGTATATGCCTTGTTCAGAAAATACTCTACCAAAACTATTCACTTAACAGGAACTCGTCTCAGAACCTTCATACAAATCGTCGCGCCTCGATCTTTAGAGTTCTTCTTTGCTACACTACGTTTTTTCAGACTATTTTCTGCCAAAAACTATTGCCAATTGGGATCATGTTCCCCAAGTGGGAGCGCCTTCACCCCTCCATTGTCTGCATTGAGGACGTGACATGATTTAAAACTGCACTAAACAATCGTGTCTTGAACCTGTATTATCTTAGTGTGTTTTAAGCGTGTATTATTATGACATTGTATGTCTGCGTTCTATCCTCATTGCATTTTTGTCTTTCTGTTACCCCTATCCCTCTTACGGTTTTATGCGTCTGGAGGGCAATGTGAGTACTTAAAATAAATACCTCATTGTAACTGCACTTACTGTGGTCACAGCATGTGAAGGTCACCAGCAGTGATTACTGCTTTTGCGACAGTGAACAGATATGGCGCATAGCATGAATACCGCCTATTTTCGCACCCCA
The DNA here is from genome assembly GCA_013436015.1 of Rhipicephalus annulatus. NCBI lineage: Eukaryota > Metazoa > Arthropoda > Arachnida > Ixodida > Ixodidae > Rhipicephalus > Rhipicephalus annulatus. The sequence goes on along the minus strand of WOVY01010270.1, from coordinate 87,772 downwards.
AGACGAGCCTTCTGTGTTGGTTGTGCTAACCAAAGTCAATTCCACATTGCAGGCAATCCTCTGTGGTACATACAGCACAACTCAGTAAGCACATTCTTACGCACCTTCAAACCAGTGTCATACGGAAAGGCGTTCCAAACAATGACGTTCCAAGAACCAGTTCCTTTAGGGAGGAATGGAGGAACACCATCGTTCTATTTAGGATCGGTGTAACTTTAACGGTAACGCGTTACGTCTATGACGGATTGGCAGGGGGTACGGTGTTCTTTTTCTAAGTGTTGCACGGCAGTCGGAAGGCATTCAACGGGCGTTCAACGGGCGTTCGACACGGACGCAACACACAATGCAGAACAGGGCGGATGGCCGAACGCGTCAGGCACGTGACTATGCTGCATTCTGGCTTTCACAACAAAACAGCCGCCGGAGGGGCAGAAAAGTGAGCGACACCAACATCGACCACGTACGAAAGAGCCAGTTGATTTTGTACGGCCGAGCATCTATGCTCGCGGTTCGTCGCCTGTCGTACAAAATCGTTATAGTCCTAAACCAGCGCACGCTCTATCCACTCTCTTCCCCTTCTGCTTCGCTCCCAGAACATGTGCACTGATTTGTCCGCTGTGGGATGCAGTAACTTCAATTGGTGAAAGAATTAGTAAAGGAAGAGCAAAAGAAGGATAATTAGGAAAAGAGAAACGAAGTAATATTGGCAAAAAAAATCTCGGTGAGGCGAGATTCGACACTGCCTATCTACGAATCAAAGGCGAGCTTAGTGTGGCAGCTTGGGCTAGTTGGTATGGCATGACGATAGTTACAGCGCGAGAACAAAACGACGAGACAGAGACAAGATGGACACGTGTCCTTCGTGTCTATGTGTCGTCGTTTTGTTCTCGCGCTATAACTATCGAAGGCGAGCGTCGCAATCACTAGGTTATTCCTTTTTTTCTTTCATGGTATTTAGTTATCATAGCCATGGCACGTTGAAGTAATTCGAAAAATTGGGGGACTCTTAAGCTCCACCTGTAAGAGTTGAACGCGATAGCGAAATCCGGCCCCTAGTGCACCCTTCAACTGCTAGGTGCATACTTGAATGTTTTGTTACATACGCACGCACGCACACAAACACGCACACAATAGATTGGACCAGCACGCGCTATTATCACCGAATGGGCTCGTTTTTGTCGTGACACCTGTCAAACAAATGCGTTAAAGTGGCCCTGAAACACTTTATCGAGTAACCATGGAATGAATTGACTAGAAGAGCTTAATGCCTCACGAATTCAACGCCGCAAAGCTTTTTAAGAATCCTCCAGTGCGAGGGAAGTTACAAAGGTTTGTCGCACGCTGCAATTGCGTCATCTCTTCTCTCGTCCCGACGAAAGCGCTGGAAGCTAAGCAGAGAGGGGTGGCAGGGGAAGAGAAACTACCCCCGCCTCGTGACCTTGAGCACTTTTTTTTCTTCGAATGCGTGGCTTTCTCAGTGTGATAGCGCGCGCGCGCGTGGAAAAGTAGCAGCCTTCCGCGGCTATCTAGGTAACTTGATTTTTCGGTCACAGACGCACAGATGATTTTTCGCTCACAACCAACCGGGCCAACGCCGGCGGCTGGTTTTCTGCGACACGAGCTCTTTAATGCTATCGCGTTAACACATTTAGCGCATATACATATCAGTAATATATATCAGTATTAACATATCAGTATACATATACGTATCAATATATCAGTATACATATAACATATCAGGTAATACATATAAGTATTAATGCTATCACGTTAATACTGACATGCGTATTTCGGTCGTATCACGAGACTCAGCAACGAACACATAGCGCTAAAGAATCTTCATTAATCTTAAGAGCAAATATAAAGAGTAACAGCCTTTTTCAAACACACACTATAGAGGCGGTAAAGATGTATAAGCGCCTTACCCATGCAAATAACATTCTGGCCGACTTTCTGTTTGCCCGTGTATATATGTCTTAGCTGAGTAACCATCATGATTTAGTGAGATGTTGGGGGAGTCATTAGCTATGTGTTTCTCTGCAACACGCGCGCACGCCAGCAGAGCCTACCAGAGCTTATATTGTAATGGGTTGGGAAAACGTACTCAGTATGAGGACGAGGGAAATAGGGGAGAACAAATGCATAAGAAGAGACGCAGAGAGAGTGAGAAACAGAGAAGTAAAAAGAAAGGAAGGGAATAAGAAAGAAAGAAAGAAAGAAAAGAAATAGAAAGAAAGAAAGCAAGAACACAAGAGAGAAAGAAATGAAGAAAGAAAGAAAGAAAGAAAGAAAGGAAAGAAGGAAGAAAGAAAGAAATAAAGAAAGAAAGAAAGAAAAAAAGAAAGAAAGAAAGAAAGAAAGAAAGAAAGAAAGAAAGAAAGAAAGAAAGAAAGAAAGAAAGAAAGAAAGAAAGAAAGAAAGAAGAAATACTCGGAAATAAGTTGGTCCAATGCGAACAGGAGACTTCACTTAGTTGTAAATGTGTCCTGGGCATTATTTTCTACCACGCCGAGATACTGAATCAGCGCTCAATACACGCTTAAGTTTTGTCTCTTTCAATGCGGATCCTGTGAAAGAAATTAATTATGTCCACGCATGGGTGGCGATATCTGTTTGAATATGTGACAGGCAGTGTCTTGCCTGCACCTTTGAAGACCGACTTGAATAGGGCTCCATGTGAGGGACTTGAACTTGACGAGCACGCAAACTGCAGTTGCCAATTGGACATGCTTGTGTAGTATGGCCAGAGGTCTCCGAAAATATTGTCTCGGGGCGTGTATTCGGTGTTATAATCTGCTGTCAACGATGTTGAATTCCTATATATATATATATAGTCTAGTAGATCCTCCGTGAGCGGTCACAACGTGGTTTATTTCGACGTTTCAGCCTAGAGTCTGGCCTTCATCATATATATATATATATATATATATGGGAAAGAAGTGTATACCTAAGGGCTCGTTTGTTCCGTGTTTTAACACAATATTAACGAGACGCGTTATTCGAAGGTCGTAGGTTCGATTCCTGCTCACGGCTGATTATTTTTTCATCCACTTTTTTTTCTTCTTTCTTCTTATTTACATTCCATTGGTTCTAATAACTTCCCCTGTACATTCCTTAGCATTACTGTCTGTTAGATCTCATTAATATTGTGTTAAAACACGGAAAAAACGAGCCCTTAGGTATACACTTCTTTCCCTTATTTCATTGAACGAGGGTCTCGTACTGGCAGACTTGGTGTGTTTAGGTTGTATAGGAGGGACAATTAATCAGCTGCCCGCTCATAATAAGTTCACGTGCTACGTGACGCCAAACGTGCGCATAAGAGTGTTTCCACACTCGTCGTTTGGCCTATAGATGGCGCTGACTGTCACTCCTACTTCTAAATTCACATATAAACCCAAAAAAAGTAATGGAGGGAAGGCTGCTGTGATAGCTCAGTGGTTAGGGCATCGAACGCGTTATTCGAAGGTCGTAGGTTCGATTCCTGCTCACGGCTGGTTATTCTTTCATCCACTTTTTTTCTTCTTTCTTCTTATTTACATTCCATTGGTTCTAATAACTTCCCCTGTACATTCCTTGGCATTACTATCTGTTAGATCTCATTAATATTGTGTTAAAACACACACATATATATATATATATATATATATATATATATATATATATATATATATATATATATATATATATATATATATAGCTTTCTGTGGGCTTGCATAATTGCGCTTCAGGATTAAGCGAAACCCGTTTTATAAGACAAATTCAAAAGTAACGTTAATGTAATGACACCTTCTATTTTTTTAAATGTAACTGTAACGTGTTTCTATCGAATTACAGGAACTTGTAACGGGAACTAGTTCCAAAATTAGGAAAGAACGAGAAACGCACTTTGGTTCATATTGTAGAAGAAAACACGCACAACAATGCTTCAAACTAAGTTGAAAGTAAGAGACAGAAAATGTGTGCGTCAAGAAGGTTCAGCTCTTCGTTGAACTCCGCCAGAAAACGCAATATCTGCGACTCTATTCGATACCATCTCTACCTACATCACAAGGTGGTATTAAATTACATTTTCGTACCAGAAATTCAAATGTGGAGAGAACTCAATGAAATGGTCCGTAAAAATGAGGAGCTCACCCCGCACTCCATTCTCCATTTGTTCTCGGTCGTAAAGAGCAAGTTTTCTTTTAGGTTACAACTGAGGCTCTCGCCGCGTCCAAGTAACTCACGTGCGTCCTTCGCAGACGCGACACAGCGTAAGAATAAAAACCTAAAAGGAGATTCGGAAGGAGGTTTTAAAAAAAATGAGAAGAGATTTGCTTCACGGCGTAGCGTCAGACACACAGCTGCAGGTCATAGCCCTCAAAGCGGAGGTATAAGGCCACGTCTAAAAAGCAGCTTAATGGATCAACGCAGTGCGGAGTGTTTCATCTTCAGAAAAAAATCTAAAAAGAAAAGTCGGAGTCGCGTAGCAACCGACCATGCGATACGCCTGTCGCCCCGAATGCCTGCGCTGACTTCAAATAAATTAGGTAGAAGCAAAGACGGAGATATGGGACGGGCGAATGAAAGCCTTTGAAACTACAAACGCACACCACTACGCAACAAGGCAGCCAGTGAACGGGGTGTCTGAGCCGATTCTGAGTGTAGTCTTCTTCGAAGAATAAAGTCTCCCTGTCTCTGTTTTCATGGTGAATGGTCTTGAAAGACCTTCCCCGCCCCCTTTCTTTTTTTGTGTGTGATACCATTGAAGACGACCCTCTCGGTCTGCTCTTTCTCCCCTCCTGTCCTCATATCTGTCATCAATGCTTGACTACTCGGCCACTTCTAGATGAGGTACTGGTGCTTCTCAAGTGTAGAAAGAATAAATATCACACTAGGGTCAGTGTCCAAACTTTCAACGTGCTTCGAGTCAGCAGCAAATGAGGACAATAGCGTGGTGGCAGCTGCACAGTTCTCTATTTCTGTCTTTTAGATGCGGAAGCATCTTACACTCGCGCCTTGTAGTGCGCCGTCCGCGCCGTCCGCACCGCTTCTCGAACATTCGACAGCTGACGCGCGCGCATGCGCCGTCGCGCCGTCGCCCACCATCTGTGCCGTGCGCGCTTCTCCTTCGAGAACATTCGACAGCTGACAGCGCATGCGCCGTCGCGCCGTCGCCATCTGTGCCGCGCGCGCGCTTCTCCTTCGAAAACATTCGACAGCTGACAGCGCATGCGCCGTCGCGCTGTATATATACTCAAGGTCGGCGCTCACTCGCTCAGTTGCCGCTCGTCCGTTGGTTTGTACGGCGCGTCGACGTCCGAAGTCGCCGTGAAATGAATGCCAACGAATCCACAAACAGAATGATCGACGTCCCTTCGACCAGCGCCGGCCAAACTGTTGGCGGAACCGCTTCCGCATCCTCCTCAGTGTTCCCCCGAGGGAAGCTGCGGGCAATTTTTTATTCTTGTTGTCTATTCATTCTGTTGTACTCTAAGACCAATAATTTTGGGTATCTGCATTGAAAAATAACGAGAACGTCAGCCGACTCGAGAGTATACGTAAGGACGTAGTTGGAACTTCCATAAGAACGATCAGTAGATGCTTAAATATAAGATGCAAAAGGTTCCTAGTGTGTGTGTGTGTGTGTGTGTGTGTGTGTGTGTGTGTGTGTTTGTGTGTGTGTGTGTGTGTGTGTGTGTGTGTGCGTGCACATGTGTGTGTGTGCGTGTGTACGTGCGTGCGTGCGTGTGTGTGCGTGCGTGTGTGTGTGTGTGTGTGTGTGTGTGTGTGTGCGTAGGTGTGTGTGTGCGTGTGTGTGTGTTGAGAGCGAAGACTGTAGAAGCTCCCGCCTGAGGTGGGGGAACAAGGTGCGCTCTGATCATTGACAACGCGGCAACGGTAAGCGCCCCCTCCCCCTCCCCTTGTTGCTCGCGAGATAAGCGCGCGCGCTGAGGAGCCCGGCGGGAAAGGCTATGTTTGCTTTCACAGAAAGAAGAGTCTAGCGTATTTTCCCTCGTACATATACACATACATATACATATACGTGAATGACGGAGTTGACGGCGAAAACCAGCAGAGACTGTTCATATAATTGCTATCGCAATAAAAAATAACGCTCAATGACGAATACTGTTCTACTTATTCATACGTGCATTTTACTCATAAAAGGAACGTCATAGTCCAGGAACGTAACTACAAATCCTTCGCAAAGTATTCAGGGTAATGGAGATAGTTTATGTGAGTGAACATCTGGATATCTGTTGGTATGCAAAAACTGCTACGCATCACGCTTTCGCAAATGCCGAGTCGTCCATGAATACAATAAAATTCGCTGACGCGTTAGGAGAAACAGGCGAAAGCAATCGAGTTTTCCCAGCACACACCCTACCCGGGCAGCAACTACAACTACCAATCTTGGAGGCTGTGCCTATCGGCTTCTCATAAATTGCTTAATGGGGCTGCGACGGGTGGCGATACAGTAGTACGGTGAGCTCCGGCGACGCTGGCATTCCTTGCAAACAGAGCCATGCTTTCAGCACCAGATTAGATACTGCTCCATTCCGGTACACCATAAAGCTAGGATGTCATGCGATGACGTCATCATCAAGACGTAAAGAAGCAATAATGACGCGGCGAATTTTAGAGATTTGTGACTTCATGATGACATCACGTGATGACAATTTCATCGTCGTCTCTGACGCCACCAACGAGAAGCACAGTTATATCTTTAGTGGCATCTCAGGCTTTCACTATTTAAAATAGGGGGTAGGGTGTGGTATAGCAAGAGAGCGATGAGTTTGCTCAAAGTTTGTCAACGCCCGTAATGAGCTTGAGCTTCTTTTTTAGAGAGAATTTTCTTCTTTACTTTTGCTTCCGAAGTGCACGTAGCTGGTTTCCCGACGTTTAGGGGCAGTGCAAGCCATGACGCCTCTTCCGTGTGTTGCAAAATAATAACAGAGCAACTTGCCGCGTGCCGAGCTGTGTTCAAGAAGAAGAACAAGAGGGAAAATTGGGGCAACCGCATGTGGTTGGGGCAGTTTACCTCTACAATTGGCAATAAACGGACGTCTTTCCTTCACGTGTGGGCAACGAGTTCATTCGCAACATTGGTGGTGCCGTCAAACCCGGGACTGTCCCTCGAGAGACTACCTTTGACGTCACAGCCATGGCAAACTCTGAAAACCTTCGTAAAAAGCGTGCCTCAATTAGATCTGGTGTCACCCAAGCCCTGGAACTTCTAACAGCCCTGCTGCATCAAACGGATCCTGATGCCTCTCAGATTCACGGCCACATGGATTGCCTCAAGGATGAGGAGGCATTACTATCGAAGCTCGACGACATCATCCTTGTGACCACAGTTGAAGAAATTCTCAACCACGAAGTAGGAATGGCGCAGGAATACAACGAAAAAATTCTCTAAGTGGTGTCGCGCTGGCAAGTTGTGGCTTCAAGGACGTTAGAGGACGGCCAGAACGCAGGCTCAAGCAACTGAGCCCGGGCCTAGCTACCTCGGATCTCCCAACTCCGCCGACGCAGCAGGCCAGGAGAGAAAGTACCATCAGCGTTCAGTTCAACTACCGAAGCTCCACATACCAACTTTTGATGGGAACCTTCGTGAATAGCAGTCCTTCTGGGACTGTTTCGACGCTACCATCCACAAGAATAGCAAGCTGCCACGCATCGAAAAATTTAAGTTCCTCCTCACCAACTTAACCGGAAGCGTGACGCCAGCTGTCGAAGGGCATTTGTCTAGCAGAGCCAAATTAAGACCTCGCAATCAAGACCCTCACGGATCACTTGTGAACGAGCATGTTGATAGGCTCCTTGCACTAAGTCCCGTGTTTTGCTCGTCAAAGGTCCCAGAGTGCTGCTGTACTATAGTGTGCAGTTCCATGTTAGTGCCTTGGAAGGCCTCGGAGTGCGACCTACCAGTTCACCGTGGTCTTAAACCGTGTCCTGATACGATGTTTGCCAGAGGATCTCGCCATTATGTACAGACAGAAATCCAAGGAATCTAACTGTGCCTCCAGCATCGCCAAAACCCCCCCAAGACTGAACGCAGCAAGCCAATAAGTCATTAACGTTTACCAGAATTCAAGTAGAAATCCGGTAGGAGGACGCACTACAGTTTCATCATGCGTCGCTAATAGAACCCAGGACCCACATATCTGAAGAAACGTATGCCGTGGAAGGCATATTGTAACAGACTAGAAAAAGGTAGAGAAGAGAAGCAGAGGAAGACGAAGAGTCTTGGCATGATCGCAGTGTGCTGCCGCAAACGACCATCGTTCACCTCCTGTAAATAAAACCATCTTATCACAGGTCGCTGTTACAGTTGTGGTGGACGTGCTGGGTAATCGACACCCGAAGACGGAAGGTGAACCGCAAGTTCTTCGACGGAGCCGTTGCATTGCTGGACTTCCACCGAATCCATCTTGTCTGGACATGTCCCACAACGCAAATGAACACCGACCCCTCTCGACTTCTGCGCCGACCAGTTCGGCTCCACAACTGAGAGATGCTCGTCCCTTTGCCGGCAGACCAGATGAAGACGTCGAGGCTTGGCTCATCCATTACAAATGGGTGAGCTCCGCTAAAAAATGGGATGCCGCTTCTCAGCTTTTGTATGTCGCGTTCTTTCTGACGGATACTGCATTAATCTGGTACTAAAATTGGGAGGAAACGCTAACGACGTGGGACAGATATGTTTCTGAAATCAAGGAGCGTTTCGGCGACCCAACAACGATAAAGAAAAGAGCAGAACAGACGCTAATGCAACGCGCTCAAGTGCCAGGTGAAACTTGCACGACCTACACTGAGGAAGTCATAAAGCTATGTAGGACCATTGACTCCGGAATGTCTGAGAAAGACAAAGTCGGGCACATTCTTAAAGGAATCGCTGAGGATGTTTACAGTTTCCTCATCGCGAAAGACACCTTGACATCTATCACCGATGTCATTCGTCATTGCCGCAATTTCGAGCAACTAAAGACGAGGCGCATCACGCCAAAGTTCGGCAGGCTACCCAATGTGACGACCATCGCGAGCATAGACAGCAACCAGGCGCTTGATCTTGCAACAACAATCCGGCAGATAGTACGTGAAGAAGTCGGCCTGTACGCGCAAGTGGCAAACCGCCCAAGCACTCATCCCCCCTATCAGCCACCAGAGTTCGAGCGAAACGTTGTTTCATTCTCCTCGCACCGAGTGGCGGAGGGCTTGGAGGATTCTGATGCCACACCTTAGTATCAGCCACGTCTATACGATAGAGGCCCTGTCTATGACGCACGATCACGACGAGCACAGCCACATTCTTATACTCAGGGCTCTCAGCCGGACTACGTCCCGCTGCGGCAAGGACAGTACCAACCCTACTACCAAGATGTAACTTACGACGAATACAATGAATTCCAGAGAGTGGCAGAAACCCGTTCTTCACGTGATAACTAACTTCCTCGCCGACAGCAGCGGCCCAGGATTCGTTCCATTGAATATAGTGTAAACCGTGACCCCGTGTGCTACAACTGTGGTTTCACTGGGCATATTGCTCGGTATTGCCGCCAACAACGCCGCCAATCACGAAGGACACCAGCCATGTCTTCGCCACCAAGACCCGGGGCTTCATATGACCTGCGGACAACCGACTCGTTTCCAAGGGACCGTTTTTCGCGCGAGACCAGACGCAGTGATTCGCCAGCATCCGAGCGGAGTTTGACACCACCATCCAACCCTTCTCGTCGCTCGCCGTCTCCTCTGCGTCGTTCTTCTCCGCTGCCGGGAAACTAGCATCCGCGGCCAATGGAGGTGAGGTCGCCGGACGGTCTTTTCAAGATATACCTCTGCCTAATGTTATGATCAAAAACAAAGTGAATGTGTTGATTGATAAAATACCGACGATGGCGTTAGTTGGCACTGGGGCGACTGTGTCTGTGATGAGTCTCGCCTTCAGAAACCGCTTAGGTCGCAAAGTTATGTTTTAATGGGACGATACAATCACCTTTCGTGGTGTAGGCGGCGAGTAACTTAATCCGCTTTGTGTATGTGCTGTCAGTGTTTCATAGGCTGGAAAAGTATTTGTATCCAAATTTCTGGTTATATCTCGTTTTTCGCACGATGTCATTCTTGGTATCGATTTCCTGGAGCAATGCGGTGCTTCCGTTGACTGTGGTAGTGGGGAAATATCACTAAACAATTTGTTTCTACCGTCGCTTTTCGAAAAAGACTACCGTGGCAAAGACAGGAACACACTTAGTGTGATTGATGAAGTGATAGCACCATCTTGGTGCCTGACACCCGTTCGAGTCTCTTCCACAGCGGTTGATGATGCTTGTGTTGACCTCGTAGTGGGGCCTCTGCGCAAGAACTGTTTTAAGAAGGACATACTTGTGCCTTGTTCTGTTGTGTGCATGACAAAAGGAGTAGCAACATTGTGGGCGCTGAACTGTTCTGCCACGCCGGTTGTGCTTCCTCGCGGGATGAAGATAGCTCTCTTTGATGAAGCCTCATGCAACTCGATAGCAGCAATAGCTACGGACCTCCCCACCTCTTCCTCTGCTTGTGATATTCGCCATAATGAAGATCTAATGCTCGTTATGATCAGCAAGACTCTCAGTACGACGGAAGGGCAAGCGCTGGTGCAGGTCCTTTCCCGGCATGTTGCTGCTTTCAACTTCAAACATAGAGATGCACCCCTTCAGTTACCCTCGTCCCGCGCTCGTCACAGAATAGACACTGGCTCTGCACACCCCATCCGCCAAAAACCCTACCGAGTGTCATCCTCTGAGCGCAAAGTTATCGCCAAACAAGTAAAGGACATGCTGAACAAAGGGGTCGTGCAAGAGTGGTCCAGCCCGTGGGCAGCCCCGGTAATTCTTGTCAGGAAAAAGGATGGTTCCTGGGGATTCTGCGTAGATTACAGGCGTCTAAACACTGTGACAAAGAAAGATGTATATCCCTTACCACGGATTGATGACGTCATAGATTGCTTGCATGTCGCTTTCTATTTTTCAACGCTTGATTTGCGGTCAGGTTATTGGCAAATACCTATGGAACCCGGAGACAAAGAAAAGACTGCTTTCATAACTCCGGATGGCTTATTTGAATTTAATGTCATTCCTTTTGGCCTTTGTAATGCTCCAGCCACCTTTGAAAGATTTATCGACACAGTATTAGGTGGTCTAAAATGGAAGATATGCATGTGCTACCCTGACGATGTTGTGATCTTTGGCCGTACGTTTGAGGAACATAACAACCGTCTCAGTCTTGTTCTCGACTGCATCGAATAAGCCAGGCTGGTTCTGAATTCTAAAAAAATGTCGCTTTGGGGAACGTCAAACTCTCGTGCTGGGCACTTGGTCGACAAGGATGGTGTCAGACCCGATCCTCGCAAGATAGAAGCAGTGAGCTCTTTTAAATCACCGAAGTCCGCACGAGAACTTCGCTCATTTGTCGGCCTATGCTCATATTTTCGCCGTTTTGTTCCACGATTTGCGGAGATCGTGTATCCGCTGACAAACGTCTTGCGACAGGATGCAACCTTCAACTGGACACCAGAGTGTGACGCCGCATTCTCGCAACTTAAGTTTGTACTAACGTCAGCACCACTGTTGCGTCACTTTGATCCATCTTGCCCGACTGAGGTCCACACGGACGCTAGTAGTATCGGTGTAGGCGCGGTGCTTGTACAATGTCACAATGACGCAGAGCATGTCGTGGCATACGGCAGCCGTTGCCTGAGCAAATCAGAACGCAATTACACAGTTACGGAACAGGAATGTCTGGCAGCTGTTTTCGCTGTACAGAAGTTTCGTTGTTATCTTTACGGGAAGCCATTTAAGATAATTACCGATCACCATTCGTTACGCTGCCTGGTCGGTTTGCGTGACCCCTCTGGCCGCCTCGCACGTTGGGCGCTGCGACTTCAGGAATACGACTTTACGGTGTCGTACAAGAGTGGCCGTCGTCACGATGACGCAGACTGCCTCTCCCGGATTCCTCTTGCGACTACTGACTGCGATGCTGAGAATTTTGACGACTGCCTTGCTGCTGTTACAAGCACCTTCCCCAACATGGCTGCTTTCCAGAGAAACAACGCAACGATCTCAACTTGGATCCTCTTTTTGCCGCCGCACGTGCCTCCCAACGCAGCGGTCGCTTTACTGTCCGAGACAAGTTGCTCTATAAAACTAACTACTCCAGACCTGGAGCACGTTTTCGTCTAGTTGTCCCCGAGAGCCTTCGCTCCGATGTTCTACGTGTCATGCATGACGATGCGACGTCCGGTCACTTCGGCTTCATTAGAACACTGAACCGCACGCAGGAACGCTTTTACTGGCCCAAGATGTACGAAATGACGAAGCGTTACGTCGCTAGCTGCGAGACGTGCCCACGTCACAAGCGCCCGGCCACCGCTACACCAGGTCCCCTTCAGCCGTTAACACCACCCAGCACACCTTTTGAACAAGTAGGAATTGACATTATGGGTCCATTTTCGTTATCTATCAATAAGAAGCGTTGGATAATCGTCTGCGTAGATTATCTTACGCGGTATGCCGAAACCACAGCTATTCCCTTTTCTACCGCTGCATCCGTGGCGGACTTCTTGCTTCACTCCGTGGTCCTTCGCCATGGCCCACCGCGTGTTATTATCAGCGACCGTGGCCGCCAGTTCACTGACGATGCCGTTGAAGGATTACTACGCATGTGCACGACACAGTTCCGTCATTCCACACCGTATCACCCACAGACGAATGGCCTTGTTTAACGGACAAACAGAACGCTGACCAAGATGCTTGCCATGTACGTTTCTTCCAATCACAAGAACTGGGATGAAGTGCTGCCTTTTATCACGTAGGCGTACAACACGGCAAAACATGAAACAACGAACTTCAGCCCATTTCATCTGTTGTACGTCAGGTTGCCACTAAGCTCTCTAGACACTTACTTACCCTTCATTCTACACAATGACGACTCTGTATCAAACACCCTGTGCTTCGCGGAAGAAGCCCGTCGAATCGCTCGTCTTCGTACTCTGGCCTCTCAACGTCGTTCGCAGGAATGATACGACAACCGTCACGAACCGGTTTTATTCGAAAAAGGTGACTTGGTGTTACTTTGGACACCGCAACGCAAGCGTGGATTGTGTCAAAAGCTTCTGTCACGATATTCAGGTCCATTTGTGGTTTTGAAGCGTCTAAGCCAGCTCACTTACGTAATAGCTCACCTTTTGTCCAATGGTCGACGATCGAGCAGAACGCAGCTCACTCACGTTGCTCGCCTGAAACCTTTCTACCCTCCTTGTGCATCATAACTCGCCCTACGGGCTTCGTCTGCTTGCGGGGGAATGTAACAGACTAGAAAAGGGTAGAGAAGAAAAGCAGAGGAAGACGAAGAGTCTTAGCACGATCGCAGTGTGCTGCCGCAAACGATCATCGTTCACCTCCTGTAAATAAAACCATCTTATCACAGCTCGCAGTTACAATATCATCAGTGTCAGCGCTAACCGGATATACATTGGCTGCTCAAGCGCCATGCCCATTATGTCGAAACCAACCATCATGTTATCGCTGCCTGCAACGTCAACGTATCGGCTGAGGAGAAGCAAGCAAGGATTCAGCACGCCAATAGTTGCTTTCGCTGCGGAACACGCAATCACATTGCCAGATTGTACCGAAAATCTATCGACCTCAAGTGTGGTAGCTTCCAGCGAAGCCACCTGACGATTCTCTGCGAGTTATCCAGGCCAGCGGGACATTCACGGCCAAAGGATAAGTCACCCGAGTCTAACGAAACCCCTTAAGGTATCATGCGAATCATCACGACCACCCAAAGTGGTCACATCCAATCAACTCTTGTATTAGTGTATACAGACCGAATCTGGGCAACGTTCGAAAACCGAAGACTCCTTGTGCGATTACTGGTAAATAACGGCAGTCCGCGGTCGTACATTCGCGAAGACCTATCAAAGATTCTTCAGTGCTCCGTTGCGAGAAAAGAAGAGCTGTCTCGTCACGTTCGGCAACTCAAGGTTATCAAGACGAATTTGCACAGAGCGTGTGAACGTGCGACTGCGCAGCAAGCTCGACAACTGCACAATAACAGTGGAAACATTAACGATTCCGAAAATATGCACCGTCACAAGCTTACCTCTTGACCCCAATATTTTGAACCGGTTCCACGAATGGGGGTACAACGCAGCTCACGGCCGTCAACCAGATAAATGGGAACCCGAATAGATAAGTGTTCTCATCGGATGTGAAGCTTATTGTCAAGATGCCACTGGGAAGTCTATCGCATCAGCAGAGGTATAACTGAGATCAAAACTACTTTTGGTTGGATGATGCAAGGCCCTGTGAAGTCCGACTTCTGCTCCCCGTCTAGCGCGCTGTTCGCCGCTAGCCACGGTTCCGCTACGAACATCCACGTATTCTCATTGTCACGTTTCGGTGCTATCGGGATCGATGGGACGCATTCTTGAACCTTAGACAAGCATTGCGACCAATTTGCATTCTAGCAAGGCATCTCTAAGGGAAATAAGTGGCATCAACTTGATGATGCCATTCCCGGCAGCAGGAACTTAGAACAATGCCAGGCAAGCGAATGGACACTTGTCGTGACTGCATGCGTTTTCGTCATCGGCAGTGCCATGGTGGTAACGCCTAATTTGCGCGACTTGCTTCAGACCGGCCAAAATCGCTTTTTCCGAATTCATCACATCGAGTACATCGCTTTCAAGTACGCCAGGGACATCATGTACATTATAAAGGTTGGTCCCAAGTACGTGAAGGTGTGCGTCAGCCACATATCAATGAACGCAGGGCTCAGGCGCTGCCGGAAGGAAGGAGAAGGGCGTGCGAAAAATCAGGTGCTGTTCATCGATTGCGAATGCCCGCTCAAGAGCATTTCGTCCGCAGAACACAGATGGAACGCAAGCAGCTCAACAATTCTTTTGATGACAATGTCTGCGATAAGGACAACAACTTGGCACAGTGCAAATATATAGACTATTTACCTCACTTTCCATTGTAAAACAATGTCGTGTCCTTGATCAGCAGCGCGATGACAAATTTCAATAATACGATACACCATCTAGTGGTAGTTTTCACGTCGTAGACTTCGCACGCATTGAAGGGCTGCCTTGGAGTCGCAGAAAATGGCCCATCTACTAGGGGATTCTTGCGTAACAAACTCCAGGCCACTGTGGCATCAGTGGTAACCACCTCGCCGACGACGCTGCGCGATGTGCCCACGATGGAGCGCCCACACTGCTAATACCCTCGTCAGGAGTAGACACAGCTAGAGAACTTCGTCACATTGCGCATAATGCCACGCTTGCGCGCAGGAATTCTCCATTTAACTCCAATCATCGCTTTAAGAACCGTAAGTCACTACTCCAGAAACAACTTCCATCCAAGATTTCTCGACGTGACGCTACAATGCTGTGCCGGCTGTGGACTGGGGTAGCGTTTACTAAGTCATTGAGCCATCGCATTGGCATGGCGGATTCATCCATGTGTGAAAGCTGCAACTGTATAGAGACTATTGAACATCTCTTGTGCCACTGTGCCCAATTTGATGAAGATCGCCAGACTCTCCAGTGTGCCTTGAATAGACTCGATGACCGGCCATTTAATGAAGCAAACATCTTGGGAGCCTGGTCACGCAGCACATCAGAACAGAAAGCCACACAAGCCCTCCTTAGATACTTGTCAGCAACTTCATTAAGGGCCACCTGTGAAACTCGGCATTGTGTGTGTGATGTGACATGTGTCTATCTTTCTCTCTCTCTTTTACTCCCCTCTCCCCCTCCCCATGTGTAGTGTAGCAAACTGGACACATAGTCTAGTTAACCTCCCTACCTTTCCTACACTCCTTCTCTCTCTCTCTCTACCTCACTTTCACCATAAGCCATCTGGCGGTGCGGACGCATATAAGGTTCTGCGGGAGGAATCTCGTGAGACTTCTAGGCGTGACTTAACACTCGGATCACCGGCAAACCGTATAAATTGTCCCGCTACCGCAGCTCAGTTCGGGATAACGTCACAAAAATGTCGCACGAGCAATGTCCCCGAGATCAAGCGCTTCGTGCCGTCCCCTTCCTTACTAATAGGTTACACCTTGCTACGACATCATATGCCTCCGCCTTGTGGCTCTTGAAAGCACATGTATTGCAACGCAAGTTTCGTCAGCGCAAACACCTTGCAGTTGGCCATCAGAAAAATTGGGGGACCCTTAAGCTTCGGACGCGGCGCGGCGTCGGTGTTGTTCATACGACCTTCGAGCGGCTCCTGCATCCTACAATGATATTCAAGTGAATTTTTTGAGTACGCGTTCAGCTTTGTTTGTGTCGCATCAGTGAAAGTGTCAGGACTATTTTGATGCCAAAACCTGCTGCATGAGTGGACTATTTTTACGTTTTGGAACGTTTTTTTCTCCGGAGCTGGCCGCCGCTTGGGCTAAGCCTAACGTGGTAAGCCCACGCCGGCGCGACGCCAGCCGCGTCGCTGTTACCGGGCGCCCTTTTCGCTCTTCAGAGGGCTTATTTCCAGAAAAATGGAATATCAGGTGGTGGGGGAGGGCATAAACCCCGAAGAGGTGACAGAAGACCGCGGTTGGCAGTCGGCAGGCGCCAGAAGAGCTGGCGCGCGCTCGGCAGGCGCTAATCCTAATGGTGCTACTCTCAACGAGACGAAGTCGACAACGGCCGAGGCCCTGCGAGGCCGCAACAGTGACAATAACAGCAAGGCTAGGATCATTCGCGCTGGCCGGATGCCCCAGCTCCCCAGGGAGGATACCAAGATCGTGATTCAGCCCCGCGAGGCCTCAATATTGTCAAAACCGGCTGCACCATGGTGGCTGATGCAATCCTGGTGGCCACAAGCATCTGCGCCGAAGATTTGCGGGGCGACACGTTATGCCCCAACGTGCAGCAGAATATTATGGTTGTCAGCAAACCTAGGAGGGAAAATGCCAACCACTAAGTCAAAGTTCGGCAGATCGTCGTCATGGGCCGAACATACGTGGTCAGTGCCTACGAAGCCACCCCTCATGCCTCGTGCAAGGGCGTGATCAGAGGTATTCCACTCGTCGATGGCCCGAATGATATTGACCACAAGATCGTAAATGAAAGAAATCCACTCGCCCTTGCAGCCAAGCGCCAGTATAGTAATCGTCACCTTTGACGGTCATAGAGTCCCAAACTTTGTACGCTATGGCCCCAATCTTGAGCAATGTTCGCTTTATCGCAAGAAAATAGATATTTGCGACGCTTGTGGTCGGCTCGGTCACCGTGCTGTTGTGTGTCCCAGCCCAGGCGACGTCGTATGTCGAGGATGTGGGGCTTGAAATCCTGACGCACAACACAAGAGTATCCCCAAGTGCAGGCTGTGCGGTGGGCAACACCTCACTGCTGGCAAGAACTGTAGGCAAAGACTCCAGATCCCGTATGTCGTGCGACGAAGGCACTGGGAAAAGTCTCGCGCCACCGATCAAGGCCAAGCCACGGCACCATTATCACCCCCCACGGATGGGCAGGACTTCCAGCAGTCACGCGGTTCCGGAGGCCGTTCCAGGCGACGTTCTCGGTCCCATTCCATGGGCCATTCCCGGTCCCGAGGAGGAGCACGGCGCTACAAGTCTGGGAGCTGCTCCAGGCCTCGATCTAGGTCTACCGGGCGTCAACAGCAGCCTAGCGGGGTGTCAGCGAGAAGCAAGAAGTCGGGCTCTATAACCTGGGCTGACACGGTCCGAGGAGGGCCAGCTGAGGTACGGTCGGGGTCACTCCCAGAGCACGCGGAGTGAGCGCGCGAGATTTCCCAGTTGAAACGCGAGAACCCAGCGATGAGGGAAACCATAAACAGGCTTATGTCCGAAATTTCTGAGATTAAGAACGCGAGGAACCCACCACCGCAACCCGCCGCCTCCTGCGTCGCCGATACAATGCCCCTACCCATGGAAGTGCACAGCACTGAAGCCAGCGACAGTAGCAGTGAGAGTCAAAGTGCTCCCAAGAAGAGGACCGTCGCCTACGAACAGGAAGGTGTAGCGATTCGAGTCAGGTCTGAGTTTCGAGACACGCTATCCGCTCTCAGTAAAAGCATCAATAAGCTCGGGGAGAATTTTGCCCCACTGCAGATCACCCTGGCCACGCAAAACGACCGAGTATCCAAGGTAGAGTCCTTTCTCGAAAGCGTAGTGAAACCCGCACTGACCTCAACCACCGTCGTACAACCCCAGCCCGGTGCTACGGGCCCCATCGTCCACGCTATTCTTAGCCAATCTGGGGCAGCACCAGCTCACAAAAGTACCAAGATGGCCAAGCCAAGTGAGACGTTTCTCATGTGGCAATGGAACTGCAGGGGCTTCCCGAGTAAAAAGGCGTCCTTGAAGCAGTACATTCGATGCTCTCGCGAAAAACCCCTTGTCATTCTGCTTCAGGAAACATTAACCCCAAACGTCACACTGACTGGTTACCAGCCCGTCTCGCGCTATTCTGATGGCCGGAGCATCTGCACCTTAGTCAGTAACAAGCTCACACACATCTCTCACGACCTCAAAATGGCCACCAGCAGCGCCCAATATGTCATGACCAAGATTCTGCTGCGCAGCTCGGACCGAAGCAGGATCTTTTTCCTCAACGTGTACAGTAACCCTAAAGACCGACGACAGTGCTTCAGGGCCCTCGTAAAGAAAGGCCGTCAACCTGGCGGGTCCCAACCCCCTGGTTGTGGCGGGCGATTTTAATGCTCTGCACCACACTTGGGGCTACCTATACAATACCAGCAAGGGCGCGGAACTGTGGCAGAACGCGACTGACATGGGCCTGACTCTAATCACCGACAAGGCCTTTCCCACTTGGTTGGGCACCTCATCCTGCAGAGACTCGACTCCCGACTTGACCTTCGTCAAGAATCTCCCCGATGTACAATGGGCCAACTCGAACATTGACTTAGGTAGCGACCATTCTTAGTGGTCCGAAAAAGTTCTTAGTGGTCCGAAAAAGGGCACGGGAGTTTTCTTGGACAAACTGGGACCGGTTTCGCAAAGTCCGCAATGACAGACCCCTACCTGCAACCAGGCCAAGCCTCGAGCAGTGTATTAGCCAGCTCAGAGTGGACGTCATAAGTACCACGAAGAATATTAGTACTGACCTTCCGGTTGAAAAAATGGACAGCTGCCTTGCCCACCTGCTCGAGGCCAAGCAGTCACTTCTCGCCCGCTGGAAAGGCCAGCGCCTCAATCGCAGGTTGCACAAGAAAATTTCCGACCTAAACAAGATCGTCGAGGAGCACTCTCACGTCCTCTCCAAGCAGCAGTGGGACAAGGTGTGCAACTCGGTATACGGCCAAGTGCGTAATGGCAAGACATAGAACCTGCTCAAGTACCTGCTCAGCGAGACTAACACCAAAACTAACCAGCGGAACGTACTAGCGCGAGCCATGCACGAAGCCAAGCAGTCCTCTTCAGAAGAGAAGGTTTTAAAGCAGCTGGTGCAAAAGTACCTCCCTGTCAACTCGAACCCCTCAACAACATACCCCGAGTACTCGGGACCGGCCAACACTGAACTGGACGCCGAGATATGCCACGAAGAGGTTCGGCAGGCGCTCCATGGGCTCAATGGAAAATCTGCCGCGGGCCCCGACGGCATAACTAATAAGACCCTGCGCAACCTGGACGACCGGTCAATCGACTACCTCACCGAAGTCATCAATGAGGCATGGAAGAGCGGCGAGGTCCCCGACCAGTGGCCGGTCACATGCACCGTGCTCATTCCCAAGCCGGGATGGCCACCCAGCTTGGACAACAGAGCCCCATTTCGCTCACATCCTGCGTGTGAAAGGTAGCCGAGCATGTGGTACTCAACAGGTTGACTCGGTATCTGGAAGACAGTGGGCTCTACCCGCGCACCATGATTGGCTTTCGGGCCAAGCTTTCGACGCAAGACGCTATGAAGCTGCTCAAGCACCAAGTCATCGACTGCAACACTCGAGACATGCGGGCCATTCTCGGCCTCGACTTAGAGAAGGCCTTCGACAATGTTACTCACTGTATCGTGTAGCGGTCGATTGCTGAGCTCGGCCTTGGAGTCAGATTCTACGAATATGTCAAATCGTTCTTGACCCGTAGGAGAGCCACCCTGAGAGTGGGGAACCATGTCTCCGAGGAGATCGAGCTGGGCTCGCGCGGCACGCCACAAGGGTCAGTGATATCGCCCACCCTGTTCAACCTTGTCATGGTCGGGTTGTCCAAGAGGCTATCATGTATCGTAGGCATTAACCACACAATTTACGCGGACGATATTATCATTTGGTGCACAGGTGGCAGCGACGGGCAAGTCGAGCGCTCCCTGCTGGAGGCCATAGACACCACGGAAGATTATTTTCATCCCACAGGCCTGAGGTGTTCCCCAAACAAGTCCGAGCTCCTCCTCTATCAACCCAGTAGGCGAGGGCCCAAGCCCAAAAACTGGCAGCCGATCCCGAAGAGTGATATCAAGCTCTACACCAGAGATGGTGGCGCAATACCCAGAGTCGACTCCATTCGGGTCCTCGGCATGACCATCGAGTCAAATGGTTCCAACAGCCATACTATACTCGAGCTCGCCGCCAAGACGGATAACGTTATTCGGCTGGTTGGCGGGTGGCCAACCGCTACCAAGGCCTCAAGGAAGACAACCTAATCCGCCTGGTCAATGCCTTTGTGCTCTGCCACTTTTCATGTGTCGCGGTCATGCACAATTGTCAGCGTGCCGAGCGTGACAAGATCAACTTCTTGCTCAGAAAGATTACCAAGCGGGCCCTCGGTATCCCGATCAGGACGCGCACCGAGCGCCTGCTCCAGCTCGGAGTACTCACTGCGTTGGAGGAGATTGCCGAAGCGCAAGAGTGGGTCCAGCTCGCGCGCCTTTCGAGCTCCCAGACCGTCAGACATATACTCCGAGAGCTCGGTCACTCTCCGGCTGAAGTGGACGAGAAGATGAGACAGGTGCCCCGTGAGATTCGCGACCTCATCACCGTGGCACCGATACCAAGGAATGTCCATCCCGAGCTAAATCGTGGTAGACGACGGGCTAGAGCTGCCACTCTTCTCAAGCATATTCACAGTGAGGAGCGTGACGTCAGATTTGTCGACGCGGCAGCGTACCATGGGAGCCGCGCCTTCTCCGCAGTCGTCGTCGACTCCAAACAGCAAATCACCAACTGCGCATCGGTTCACACTGACGATCTGACAATTGCCGAGCAAGTGGCCATCGCCCTGGCCATCCTGGAAGTTGAAAGGGAAGTCATCTATAGTGACTCTAGGTCAGCTATTCACGCTTTCGAGCGCGGTGTAATCTGCAAGAAAGCCCTGCGCGTGCTCCAGAGTGGTGACCGCGATGGTATCAAGCACCGCGTACTGATCTGGTTTCCTGCACATGTCGGAGAGGTCCAAGGCGCACCCCCCCTTCTCAGCAAGTCTGCCCAAGAGACCGCGCGCGCACTAACCGACCGCGTCGGATCCGAGCAACAATTCGGGGCCAACGGGATTGCGGAAAACAGGGACGCGCCTGCCACGTACAACGAAATAACAAAACATTTTTACCTCGCGCGAAGACTATATCCACTCCCTCATCCAAAACCTAATAGGCCTCAGGCCCTTACGCTCAGACTACTGAAGACCGACACGTACCCTAACCTGAGATCCCTTCACGCTATTTATCCAGACGTGTTCCCGAATGACGCTTGCCCCGCATGTAGGGATGTATCCACGCTGGCGCACGTGCTCTGGGAGTTCAAGGCAATGTACACTAATCCCAACACTACATCGGTCAGGTGGGAGGCAGCCCTACGCAGCTCCCTCCTGGCCGACCAACTTTGGGCCGTCCAGCAGGCCCGCGGAGCGGCCGATAGGCTTGGCCTAACGGTCCCGACGTGGGAGTCGCCCGCTGCGCGCTGATGCGCGCCTTGCAGGACCACAATAAAGTTTCGCAACCAACCAACTAACCAATTAACCAACCAACCAACCAACCAACCAACCAACCTTAAGGTGCACCTTTATGGGATAGCGAAATCTGGCCCCTAATGCACCCTTCAATCGCTAAGTGTATACTTATTCATATATTTTGTTACATAAACAGGCTCGCACGCAAACACGCACACAATAAATTGGACCAGCGCGCGCTATTATCGCCAAATGGGCTCGTTTTTGTCGTGACACTTGTCAAACGAAATTCGTTAAGGGGCCCCGAAACACTTTTTCGCGTAAGCATGGAATGAATTCAATAGAAGAGCTTATTGTCTCATGAATAAAACACCGCAAAAATTTAAGAATCCGTTCAGTGCGAGTGGAGTTGCAAAGGTTTGTCGCATGCTGCAATTACATTACATCTTCTCTCGTCCCGACGCAAGCGCTTGAAGCTAAGCACGGAGGGTTGGCAGGGCAAAGAAACTACCACGCCTCGTGACCTTGAGCACTTTCTTTTCTTCGAATGCGCGGCTTTTTGAGTGTGAGCGCACACGCACGTGTGGAAAGTACCGGCTATCTCGGTAACTTGATTTTTCGGTCACAGACGGACAGACGATTTTTTGCTCCCAACCAACGGGGCCGACGCCGGCGGCGCGTTTTGTGCGACACGAGCTATTTAACGCTATCGCGTTAAAGCATGCCAGCGAGCCACTTATTTATTTTGTAAGGCCATATTGCTACCGCTGAAGTATTATTACCTTCGACGCGTGTGATTGATCTTGGGCTGCCTGGGAGGATGTTGCAAAATAATAGCGTAACAACTTCGAGCGTGTCGCACTCTATCGAAGAAGAGGAAGCAGAGGGTAAATCGGGGCACGCGCACGGGGTCGGGGCAGTTCGCCTCTAAAATTGGCAATAAACGGACGTCTTTCCTTCAGGACTGGCCAACGAGTCTTTTCGCTACAGCGCGTATGGCCTGGTACATTACGGCGTAAATGTAGCGCCATAAAAGACGAGGTCGAGAAATCAGACACCACCAGCGGCCCGGTACTTACATAGAATACAAGCAGCAGCCCACAACTGCCGAGATAGTTGAGTTTGAGTTTGAGTTTATTCAACCACGTGACAAGTACACGAAAATACACTGTATACGTGGTTTGGTGCGAAGGGAAAAAAGTTGCATTTCACAGCTTGACTGCCCCCTTCACCCAGAAAAAAATCTAAACTACAAAGTTACAAAAAAATTAAGTTCGTTTAGCATACCTTGCAGCGTAGTTGCGTCCGTTGTCTGCGTAGTCGGAACGACACTGCGAGGAGCAAGCCACCTTAGGCTTTTTATCAGGCCCGTGTTCAAAGGGCAGGGGGAGGGGGGAGGGGAAGCCCTAGAGGCCTGTCCCTTCACCCTCTGAAATTCGGATGGAAGTGGGCGTCTTGCCCCGATGGCAAATAATAAAAAATGGTTGTTTATGAATGCCTTCAACAAATGCCCCCCTCCCACCGGAAAATAATTTCTGGCCTGCTCTTTATTGTGCAGAATTCTGATTCTCTGTGGCATGCAGATGAATTATGTTTCCCTTACCTGTTCTCAGGAGCCTTGACTGCACCGTCCACTGATAACATTCAAACGATGTTTTCCCCCACCCCCCTCCTGCTTCGTTATACTCGGACACGGCTCCATTTTGTCTCGGTAGTTATACTTGTCGACAGTCTTCACAACGCTGCAAATTCCCTTCTTTGGAGTTTTGTTTACATGGTTCCCTTTCACACACAAAATAATTGCCCTTCGAAAACATCATACCAGTTCATATATCTTCAATTTTATTTCGACGGAAACAAACACGCACTCTCGTTCGTAGTTTCATCCCAACGACACGAATTCGCGGTCCTCACGGCTGGCCGTACTGTGCATCACTTTTTTTTTGCCGCGCAGTGATGGCATACCGCAGTGAAGACACCTCCGAGGTCATCTAAGCGTTAACAAAGCCGCAGCGGAGTGCAACAAATGAGGCAGGAACACGTAGAACAGAAACAGCACTTTCTCGTAAAAACATCCCGGCATGCACTGGGACACGCAAAGGTCCGTTTCCATCGGAGAGACTGAGCGAGCAGTTTACCAGTGTACGAGCGTGAATGACTGCCATACGCACGTCACAAGCAGCCGTTTTCACCATCGACATCACGCCAGCGCCGTTAGCTCGAACGTTCCCACTTGAAACAGTAATGGCACATCCTCGGTGCTGCTACTGAGTTTCGTGGGCACGTACACACAGTGTTGGCGGTAATTTTCGTTCATCCCGCGCAAACACCTTGTCCTCATTGAGCCTTGCTTCCAGAACTCGTCACAAGTACAATGCAGTGGTGGATTGTTGCACGTTGCCACGCTCGCTACGTGTCCTCTTTTCTCTTTGGGATATCCTTGTTGATGTAGCGCTTCCCGCCACGGTCGCCTGTAGATGGCGACAGTCAATTGTTAGTACTCCCGAAAAATTCAGATGTCTTGTGAAACTTTCACAGTTATGTTAACAAATTAATTTGCACATGAGAAAAAGAAACGCTGCAGAAAAGTATATCACAGATGTCCCTGTGGTTAGAGGGTCTGTGAAAGACACAAGTCTCTGCCAATTATAGCGTATTCTTCTAACATTATGCCGCTTTAACCGTTACAAAGCACTTTCCTATGACTCTTCCGTATGACGTCAATGCTCAACAAGGTTAACAATACAAACCGTTGAAAGAGGGTAAAAGACTGGTAATATGTTTAGAAAACAAAACGTACCTCTAAGAAAAAGCGTTGCCATGGAAGTAAAATTCAACAGGCAGCTTCATCACTTGACCTAACCTCAAATATAAACTACAAGTTATTCAATATGTATATATATATATATATATATATATATATATATATATATATATATATAGATAATTTATTTATTTATTTATTTATACGGTCAAAATCATTGTTGCCCAGTCATTGAGTCATTGATAAAACTTACTCATTTTTTTTACTTATTGAATGTCTTTTGAAACAAACATTTCATCTACTTACGTTCACGCAAGCCCATTTGGTTGAATTTGCACTCAGGATTAACCCATATATGCTTAAACTTAGAAAAATAAACAAAAGTAATTTATTTCCCCAAATTGATTGCTTCTACGAGTACAGAAAACAGACTAAGGCTTTCATTTTCAAGAGAACTCTTTCGAACATTGGTATGGAGCCGTCCTGTATGTAGGACACCAATGTTTGACACGCCATGAACAAAAAACATTAGCGCCTATCACTGTCATACCTAAGTTACTGCATACCCAATAACTGCCGAACAATCGACAATTATATCAGCACCATCAAAAAATGACTCTATATTGCCCATATTTTTTGCGGCATAGCCCTAAGTTACACGCACATGAAAGAGCCATTTTGTGACTGAAAGCACGTGGCTATTTGTAGCCCAGCGATCACCTGGACTTGCATATGATGAGAAAAGGCTATCATGACGGCACCTTAAGTGGCGCTACCTTTTTTACAGAAAAAAAACATTTGAGTTACACTGAAAAGTTTCACTGTCCTACATGTAGGACACTAGGCATATATGAGTTAATATACTTACTCGAATATAAGACGTTCTGTGCCTTTTTTCTTCGCATTATTGTTACGTAAGCTGGACTCTCGTGTTACACTATGAATACCGCAATTCATTTTTCTCTTCCTGGACGCAATCAAAAGGCACCCCTTGCGTTACAATTCTGGTCACGTTGCATTAGAGTAATGGTTGGTTCACACCGGCGACTACCATTTGGCACCGCGACTACCAAGTCGCGCTACCATTTGCGACTGGTCGCAAACAGTCGCGAACGGTCCCTAACGGTCGTAATGCAACTGCTTTGGCTAGTCGCTTCTTGTTAGATTTTCATTCGCGCGACTGCAGTCGCGAAACTGCTGGAACCAATCAGCGATGCCCAGAAGTGACACCAGCATTTCTTTATATACAGGCTCATTTTTTTTGTTTTTACATTGCACTGCCCTCCTGTCGCCAGATACAAACGAGTGTGTTCCTCTGGGTCTGTGGCACCATGGCCCCCACGGAGTACTTGGCTTGGAGATGGCGGGGCGCAGCAGCTCGAGCAAGGTGTCGAATTTACGTGGCAGCATTCGCAAGAAGGTAAACACTGTCAGAATAAAAAGAAAATAGATTGCGCACTATATATGTATTCAGAATTGTGTTTTGTCTTAAACTAGACGTGCCACCACCTTCAATGCAGCGCATTTGGAACGCGTTTGTTCTTCATGCCTATGGCACCGACTAAATACACCGCATTCGAGACGCGTTTGTGCTGCATTGGAGACTGTTGCAAGTCAAGTTAAATTCAAGGAGGGTTTCTGAATAGGTACCACTCTCGAAAAAACTTCTCGTCGTTTCAGTGAAGCTCGGTAGGTTGGTTGCTCGCATGGCCGGCCAACTCTCGCGAGTGAAGGGAAGTGACGTTCACACCCACCACCGGCTTTTTAGGGGCGAAGCTCCTTAAAACGGCACCCGTTCGTCCCTTGTCGTAGCACGTAACATGTCTAACGCTTTTACCTGCAAGGTGGTGGCGGTAGGAGATTTCTCCTGTGTGTTGTTTAACAATAAAAAATTCGTAGCGTGTGCGTTAACTAAAAGCCGAATTATCCTGTCTCTACTCCCCATTAGCAGCCATTGGCATGTACATTGAGCACTATCTGACAAGAAAGGGTTGCTACGTTATACTCGCTGGGTGTAACCTCCTTGGTTTTAGAAAGGTTTAGCGAGCGTTGGGCCGCAGTGCCATGAATACAGTGAACTAGTATATGCCATGAACTCGAGGTGGTTAAAGGTGGGAAGTGGACCCGAAGCGCAAGCCGTAAGAAAGTGTGCGTGTGCCACCTCTCGTTTAGTCCTTGGAATGTCCGCTGGATGGCGGTGCTTCTATATGGGGAATATATGATAAAAAGATGCGAGATGGTGGTACTTAGAGTGTTGACTAAATGGACGAACGCACACTCAGAATGGATAGACGCATGAACGGACGCTGGGGCGGATGCATGGACGAACGCTGATAACGAGATCCGGACCTGACTCTCTGGTTTGGCGACTTCCAGTCGCTCGCGGGAAGCCTCTGCCGTTGTGAACATTAGTTACCTTTTGGTCGCCAGTCGCAAATAGTCGCGCGACCGTTGCTACTAGCCGGTGTGAACCAACCTTAAGCACGGTAAGACTAAGAAAGGCACACGCACGCTCGAAACAACAAAGCTGCTGGAAGTGTCGTGTTTTCGTTTCTTTCTTAGTACTTGTCTACCCTTCTGCTTGCCCGCACGGAAGATGAGTGTTTGTCTACACACCTGACTGTCAGTTACAATAACTAGTGTTTCCGTAATATTAGGCATTGTTTTCAGCAAAATAAAAAATTGGGAACTTTTTATTCATCTTAAGATACATTATAGCAATGCTAACACTATTAGGAGTTCCACTAATTTGTACGCAATGCTATATAAAGTAGTGATATTCTTACTTATCTCTTGGAAATTTACATTTTAAGGGTTACAATATTATTATTATTCGATATCACCACTACATTGTTTTTTTTCTGTACCAGTTTTTTTTTTTTTTGCTGTTGCTTCGTTTGTTTAAGATGCAGGTTGGATACTTGCCTACGCCCCACACATATTCACACAAAACGCTCTGTTTAAAGAGGACACATTTCAATTAGACATAGTGGATATTTTGAAGGTTAATATAACCCATCGTTCCAGACATTCGAAATTCACAATATTCCTTACCGCCTCTGTGTAGCGTGGAAACCATATAGATGCTTATTGTCAAGGCAATGCAGTAAAGCGACAGGACTGGCATGCACGAAGCTCCAGAAGAACCTGCAAAAACATTATCTGGTTATCGCACATCATTGCAGATATCACAAAACGAATGGTTTATGAACAATTTCAGGCTTCTTCCAAAGTTTATTTGGTACCTTCCCATGCATATCTTGCAACGCCAGTGAAATGTTGCAGCAGTCAACTGTCTCGCGCACTGCTCATTTGTGAACAATCGGTCTCGTGTTCAGAACCACTGTTTTCTCGAAACACTTAATGTATGGTATACAACGTAGGCACAGTCAGCACACACTAATGAAACAAACTAACAAGTGAACGCTAGCCTGCCATTCTCTATTGTTCAAAAGTAAATTCTGTTTGCAAAACGTAACCTATTTTCGAACAACTTTGGCATTCTAAACTATTGCTAAAGATACATTGTATGTTTTATTTCATCCAACACCAACTTGGTAGCTTTTCGTCTCTGTCTAAGTGGCCTCCTGTTGTAATTAAGGATGACACGAAATTAGTCACTCCAACAGTACATTGTGTGTTTGCACGTGTGACTATGGAACAAAAAAGCATCCATCTATGTGTGGCTTCAAACATATTTGTTCTCTAAAGAAAAGAAGTTCAAAGCGCCCAAACACTTCCACGTCATTCCTATACCTTCGTATTTATAGCCTAGATTTATCTATGTGCATTCATGTACTACGTCAGCATGAATTGATGCAAACTCTTTTTTTCATAACGAGTGAACAGATCATACGAAGTCGTGGAATCGTCACAGTTCAAATCCGAAGCACCAACCTGCGCTACGGATTATGACAGTTACAGCCGGCAGTCAATTACGAAGAGCTGTTATTGTAAGAAGCGCGTGGTTTATTGAATCGATCATTTTTTATGAATGCAAAACAGTGTCGATGCTAACATTTTCTTCCGAACTTATGCGGAGCACAATTTCAAATATTGCGGGCAGGTAAAGCACTATTCAACTAATTATATTAACAGTATACCTTTGCACTCTTCTGCAACAGTAAACCGTTTTGCTACGGGTAATTTGCAAAAAATCTTAAATGTTGCGTGGTTATGTTTAACTGTGAGGCCCACTAAACTTTATGACAGCATATTTTGCATCGTAATGATAGCCCCGCCACGGCAATCTAGTGGCTAAGGTACTCGGCTACTGACCCGCAAGTCGCGGGATCAAATACCGGCTGTGGCGGCTGCATTTCCAATGGAGGCGGAAATGTTGTAGGCCCGTGTACTCAGATTTGGGTGCACGTTAAAGAACCCCAGGTGGTCGAAATTTCCGGAGCCCTCCACTACGGCGTCTCTCATATTCATGGTTTTGGGACGTTAAACCCCAAAAATCAATCAATCAATGCATCGTAATGAAAAGTTCATTTCTATGATATTGAAGTGAAGATTCTGCGGCGATGTGTACATGTGAATACCATTCACTAAAAACTATATACGATTACCTGTCTACCTTGCAAATGGAGAATTCATGTGGGAAAGCAAAAAAGTTGAAATAATAAAACTTACCATAAGCTCCCCACGTGAGTTCTGTAAGGGAGAGAATAAGTATGGCACAATTATGATACGAGAAAGCTTGTTTTTGTCTGCCCTAGTTACATCAACAGAACATTACAAAATAATTACTGTAATCTATTTGGGAACTCAGGGAAATACATAAAATCGTTCACCTAGACTACAAACCTTTAAGCGCATAATGTTCAGCAAAGGGTCAGGAACTGGCAATTGCTAAAACTTAATCGAGCAACAACGGAATGTATGCCTTTGTAACTAGCTCAACAACTTTGCTCAACGTTGTAGTGTCCTGCCGACGATTAGCCATCTATTTATTATCCACACTTAAAGCAGTAAAGCAAGCTACTGGTGAAATGCAAATAGCAAATGCCATACAAGAAAACGTTCTCAAATGTCATCAAGCATTTTTTACAAATGCTTTGTCCTGGTCTCTTATCGAGCAGTGCTGCCTGTATTCGCGAATACTCCCTTACACAAATGCTAAATGCTTCTTTTACCACCTGTCCGTCATTCAAACACCCGTCACCCATGATTGGGATCGCTATGATTGTCAGAGATCACCACCTTGCTCCACATGTAGAGTTCGTGCTGGCTTCTATATACTTCGTCAGAGCAGAAAGTTGGGCCGAGTTTCAGGCATGGAATCATTCTAATTATGGCCAAATATACTATGGAGGAAACCAAGATAGTGATAGGACAGGGCACTACACCCTATTTAGATCTTGCTCTTGGCCGAGTTGTTTGCAACAATTAAACAGAGTGTTGTTGCGTATGCAGCCAAATAGAATAATGCTATAGTTCAGTGCTGTCTAGCCTATAGCAGACACTTGGTGAGCATGTGCCCCAACCAAAAATTCAGTGTAGCCTAAAGGGGGATTTCGGGGCTTATTGGTTGTACATGCCTTGAGGACATCTCCAGAACAAATAAAAAGAAACAACAGTGCAAAAGGAGAATCAATCAGCGCGTTTGTAGCTCTGTTGACTGAAGTTCGCTGTAGTGTATACGATGTTAGCTTGTACTCATTTTCTGTTTACTCACGAAAGATGAATGTACTGCGTTTCCATGAGAGGGACTATAAATATATTGTCACAATAGCGTCTCACCTGCAAGAAACACTATTACGACAGCTCCGATAGTTTTAATGGACAGTCATTAGGTCGAATTCAAGCTATCTATGAGTTCCAGTTGTGGTGCCGTGCTTACAAAAGAACAGGCAGTGCAATCACTATGCGGCTGCCAGCAAAATGTGTCTGAGTGGCGTGACTATAACGTTCCCTGATTTGCGGGTGGAATGCAGACACAGCATGGCAATGCGATGCTCGTAATCAAATGAAAAACGCATAGTCAATAATGACACACATACTATATGAAAGGTTTCCACTGAGAATAATGCCATTACCAGTCTATATATGGTACGTAAGCCATAATATTCTAGGTAGCTTTCTATGTTCTGATAATGCAATAAATTAGGACTAATTAAATTTGAGTTCCGATTTTTCAGATTATCTGGACATCAAAGTAGTAATTCAATCTTCCTTAGTCAACAGCCTCCATTCCACATCAAAACAGTGGGACGAAAAAAGGAGAAGGAACGACATCGGAGGTGTCTGGTTCTTTCGCTAGTTTCGTTTAACTAGTGTTCAAGGTACCACCCCTAAATAGTTTAGCTGTGGATGCACGAAGTATTTGCCTCTTCTTCGAAGTGCAGCGCAGTGCAAAATAGAATAAAGCAGCTCACCATGTGCGATGCTCATACTACGTGTCATGGCGTAGTTGCTGTGCGGTATTTCCAGCACGCACTCGAAGAGATCAGCTATCGAAGAGAGCTGGCTGTCTGGCATATCGGCGTGCAGGACCACGTCGAACAGCCCGTCTTCGACAGTGGTCGTCGTGAAAGTTCGGAAGCCGGCTTCGTCGGCCGACCTCCTCTTGGCACCCTTGATGAGATACAGGTTTAGTTCGGGCCTCGGATAGGTGCCCCGTGCCACGCACAGCAGCCTTAAGGCGTTCTCCGCGGTCTGCGACCGGGATTGATATGGGGACCCAGGAGTAGGGCTGCTGTAGTTGAAGGAAAAGGACTTGGCTGGCACTGCGAAACAATATACAGAGATCAAAGGTTAATGGAGATTGCAAAGGGAAGAAAAATGGGCTATTTAACACGTGTAGTGTTTTTCGGTGACTATGTATAAGAATAATGCATGTTTCTCTCTCTCTCTCTCTCTCTCTGTGTGTGTGTGCGTGTGCGTGTGCGTGTGCATGTGCGTGTGCGTGTGTGTGTGTGTGTGTGTGTGTGTGTGTGTGTGTGTGTGTGTGTGTGTGTGTGTGTGTGTGCTTTTATTTGCGTATTTCAGTTTCTGTACGCTATCACTGCTTGCTGAACTCTAACCGGCTGGGAAGCCTAGTCAAGCTCGCGGGAGATTTTCCTTCCCATGCCCTCTACTTGCTGAAGTGGAAAATAAAATTGATTGATTGATTGATTGATATCAAGCGGAGTCGCCGCCTAGCGGCAACGTGCTGAAGTGCGCAAGTGTGGATATCTCCATGCGTCATCTACTAGCCGCGTCGTGTTTCTAGGTGCGCGTACGTCATGCACGTTCTCAAAGGGTGGTTTATCTGGTTATCTCAGCGCGAGTGTAAGTGCTTGTACGTATGTCTGAAAATACGTACGAAAGTATTTGTTCTCGCCTGGGCTGCTAGTGAATTCTAATAAGATCAGCGAGTGCAACTTTCCAGAGTGCTCTTTATTGTCGTCGTACCCTCGATTCACCAAAATTACTTCTGTGTCTTCCACACTTTCTGCTTCAATCATAGTAAAATGCCCTTGTCATACTGTCAACAATTAGGAATATTAAATGGTTTGTGAATGCAGTGTTTTAGCGACTCAGTTGTAAACGAAAAAACAAAGCTCTAGGCCACGCATTTGCGTGATGCTGGTAGGTGTGCAACTACGGCGCTATAGTTTACCGGGTATGCGAAGAGCCCTAGTTGTGTTTATTTGTCCGTGCTACCACCACACAGAGGATGAAGGTCAAATACTCTGAATATGGCGATTACAGTATTACTATCACACAAACAGGGACAATTCGGTACTTAAACTGTACTTAAAACGGGGTTGCCGGGCGCAGCCGTGTGCTTAGGTTTTCAAACAGCCCAGACGTTCAAAATTTATTCAGACGGCGTGCCTATTTACTGTTGTATAAATTCACTGTAAATCTCATCTTTTTTACATTGTCTTGAACGTTTCTGTGGACTTTTATTGACCGACGGAAAACAGTGGTCATTCTCGCTTGAAAAAAAACATGCTTGTCCCATAAAATAGCTCTGTTGTAGCTCTGTTATGCATCTAATCCATCGATTAAAGCCTTGTGCTGAACTCTACAAAGTTTTACAAGTACTTGTGCGTAGTAAACGCAATGAATCGAAAACCGCTGTCCGCCACTAAGCTTTGCTGCCTAGACTTATCGACAGTCCCACATTTCATAGTGAACAGAATGAAAAAAAAATGCATATGTGTATAGGTGCGAACGGTGGTACTGAATTCCTCACACAGATAGGCGTGCTTTCTACGACCTTTTAAAGACAATAGTCCTTATTGAGGACCTTCGACGAAAAAAAAATTTTGTCTGTCTGTAAATTTGTCTGTTTGTCCGCCCTAACGATGCCTCAAGTGGCACCAAACGGCAAACCCCATTCGCAGCGCCCACCAATATTGCTCAAGGTTTAAGGTTCATAGTTGTGCGATTGTCAATTAAAAAGCAATTATTGCACATATCTGAGGCGCCACAACAAGACTTCGAAGTTTTGTATGTCTGCCTTTATACTAGAAGAGGCACACACAAGTAACTGTAAGGAATGTAGCGTTTATCGCGCTGCGCTGATAGTGCAATGCGATGCTCAAAAAGGTGTTTCCAACGCTTTGCTGCAAGGTCACGGTGGTGGCACCTGCCCGTCGCTTTGCGTTCTACACCTTATCACCTCCGAGACTGGCACGCATCTTTCTCCGCGGGCTGCATGCCTTTGTTATCGAAGGTAACTGCCAGACGGCGCTTGTGTCAAACGTGTCTCGATGCGCTCGTTCGCCTACACTACACGCTCGAGGCACTCTAAGGCAGCGTTTCCAGAATACCATTCACCAATTTTCTTGCGCAGAACATCAAATAAACGTTTTGTTCACTCTCTCTAGACAAAAGATTTCGACTACATTTGCGCTGTAACATGTAGATTTGGAACCATTTTTTTTGTTGTCGTTTTATGAAGATGAGAAAGAAGTAAATAAGTAGTTCTGTTACGCCACAGCAGTGCGTAATAGGCGGAACTAAAGCTAAGCGCGTACAAATAACACAGCAAAAGCGTGATCTAGTTTGGAAACGCGCAGACAGTCACCCAGGGTGAGCATCCCTTTGACAGGCAAAATGCACTTTACTGGCTGGTGATGGTAAAAGTGGATAAGCTTCATGCACCGATTTCGTAGAAAGTCGCGTAGATATCACCAGCAAACTCCAGTCAACGCATCTTATTCGTCGACAATCAGCTCAGACCACACGCAACGAAGCGCCGCTGCTTGTATTTGTATAGGCTCCGCCGACCGCCTTCCACACTTTCGCGGGAACGGTGCTGCCACCTATAGCCCGATCTCGCCACGAATAGATACATGTTCACTGAATACATTAGCAACAATGAAAAAATTGTGTAATAGCAAAACAAACAAATACTGTCACGTTACTGGGACAATTACCTAAACGGAAGAAAAGTAAGTTAGCGTCGCCTAAAGAGTTTAGCGCAGCAAGATCGGGTCCCCGTCACAAGCGGGAAAGTCACGTGATCTGACTAGAAACGTCCCGTATGACGTCGATGGTGAGCGCCACGATGTTGCCTATTCTGGTTATGGCAGCAATGATGCCAAAATATTGAAAAACACGTATACGCAGACTGGCCCTCCAGTGATACTAGCCCACCACTCATGAAGGCAAAGCATCTGTACCTACGCAACACTAGACGCATTTCCCTTTAATTCAAATTTGGGCAGTAGCATGGCATCAGGCGAGACTACGCGGTCGCGTGGCTTTCGCACATGTGGCGAATAGGATTCGTTTTCTATAAGGGCAATGCTACATTGACGAAGTCGCTTACCGAATATGGTCATGTCTTGATGCCGGACGTCCTGACCCGCGAGAGACGTGACCATGCAGGTGTACTTGCCGCTGAGTTCCCAGGTGGGCCTCAGGATGCGGATGGCGCGGTACTGCGAGTAGACGTCACGCGAGTTGACGGAGAACGTGTCGTCCAGGCGACCCTGCAGCACGCCGAACGCCTCCCGGAGCCTCATCTCGGGTATCCACTGGTACACGGGCTCGGGCCCGTCGTTGAAGAACCACTTGACGACCAGCTTGAGGTCGTTCTCGTTGTACACGTACTCGCAGTCGAGCACGGCTGGCGTTTCGGTTCCGTTGCGCACCCAGCGAGGCACGATCAGGCGTCGAATGGTGACGGCACAGCAGAAGCCTGCACGTCGTAGCAAAAGTGGTAAGACATGTGTATTTTTTAACAGCCAAATTGTTTAGAGAGAGAGAGAGAGAGAGAGATAAAGATGCAGAGAAAGGCAGGGAGGTAAACCAGACGCACATCCGGTTTCCTACCCTACAAACCTGTGTCAAGTTGTTTAAAATAGTGGTAATATATGCGGCTTATCAAAATGCTATCATATGCATAAACGGGCATGCACCACAGAAATTAGATAAAGCCTAGCACTTACTGCTGGTCCGCTAAAAAAGAACAAGACAACAGTTAGTCCAAGAACAAGTGAGTGTTACAACAACAACAACAACAACAACAACACGTGGCTGCGAAGCCACTGTGGCGAGCCGAAGACGGTGCTATGACGACGTACAACGAGATAATACTAAGAACGGGGGAGGCAACGGGGGTTGCGACAAATGCTCCGAGGCGATAGAAGTCCTACTCCAACTACGACCTGCCTCTAGATTTATTGAAGTTGCGAAAGCTTGGTTTCATCGCGAGTTCCTGTTTCTGGAGTTGGGACATGCTTGTCGTGTTTGTGACAGTCCATGGGTTAACTCGAGCCCCTTCTGCGCTGAGAATCGACGTAAAAACAACCCCTAGCGACACATAGCTGAAATATAGAAGCAACCACAATAATCTTCAGAATGATCGATTGTTATGTGGGGTTTAACGTCACCAAACCACCATATGATTATGAGAGACGCCGTAGTGGAGAGCTCTGGAAATTTCGACCACCTGGGGTTCTTTAACGTGCACCCAAATTTGAGCACACGGGCCTACAGCATTTACGCCTCCATCGGAAATGCAGCCGCCGCAGCCGGGATTCGATCCCGCGCCCTGCGGGTCAGCAGCCGAGTACCTTAGCCATTAGAACACCGCGGCGGGGAGGTCTTCAGAATCGTTCACTAATGCTGTTTCAAGCCTTTCTCAGCTTAGCGCAAGCTTAGTCACTTTTTTTTCTCCCTTCAGCATAAGCGTGCACCAAAGGAAGAAAGCACACATTTGCCGCAGCGACCGTAATCGAATAACTTTTGCTGTTTCACTGTAAAGCTTTGCAAGAATCAGACCTCTGCATGATCACCGTCATGCCTATAGAGGTAGTGCTGAAAGTTACATGTGTATTAACTTGTTGCCGCTTTTTTACAGATGTATAAAGATTTTGCTGGTAGTCAATGCCCCCGGTCATTGCTGTTTTCATTCATCTTTCAGACACTGCCACAGTGATTGAGCTTCGTTATCTGTATAGTCACGTTGCATTTTTCAGTGCGTACGCAACTGGCCATTGACAACTGAACGCTCATGTCCATGATATTCTTTGGCCACATTTGGCTCTCGCGCCTAGAAACACCGTCGTGCTACATACGCACGTTTTAGTTTGTTTAGGGAAGTCAGGTGACGACGTAGTTTTCGTGAAACGATAGTATTCAGGGCTGCCTCGAGAGGAGGAAAAACGGCTTCCACAAATGGAGTTTTGTTTCCGACAATCATAAAGAAAATAAAGCGCTGTGGGCTTCCATATAGCAGGTCATTACTAAAAGTGCATACGGTTAAAAATATTTATGTTATAATGTAAGACGTGGCTATGCTGACATGGCACTTTGCAAATTCCTTTTTAAAACACAACGTAACCTCCACAAAAAACAGTGGCGAAAATTTGTTGTTTTTAGAGGGTTTTTTTTTTCGTCTCATTGACTTTACATCATCTCATATCATTCGGAGGGCACACCTATTCACGCGCTTTTTCTTTTTGAGATAAAAAAAAACGGTTTCTCTCGTCTGCTTCTTTTTTATTTCGTATTTCCTACAGTCCTCTAAGGGCTAGGAGGCCAGGCTGGCGGGAACAAATCATAAGACCATGGGCGCTCGCGACAGCAGCACCGGATAGGTAGAGGGCCTTTCTCGCACTCGCGCATAATTCGTACACTGCCATCACTTACTTTCGTCTTTTTCTCTCTGTATTTTTTTTTTCTTTTTAGGCCTGGCGCAATATTCGCCGCCACCGCACTCGGCATAAAGCTCCGCAGCGAAAGACAAACAGGGAGGCACGACAGCATAGTCTCGCCTCCGCCCTGCCCCGACACCCGGAGCCTATTCAATATCCGCTCTCTCGGTCGCTTTTGTTGCCTGCTCGCTCCTAGCGGCCATCCCCCTTTTAGTAAGGCCACAGCGATCGCTCTTTGCCGGCTCAGCTTCTGTCGCATTCGTGTTTTGATCCTCGCTTCGCACGCCTCGGGGGCGAAATAAGCTTCAACCTTGTCCGCAAATGTGTTGCCGTTTCTGTAATGCAGATGTACCAAAGCCGTATTCGTGAGCGATTTTTCTTGTCTGTGGGAACTTGTGGCGAAGAGCAGTTGAACTATCAAAAAAGAAGAAAAATGGAAGATAAAGACTACAACAGCCAATCGTATTCCATTTGTAGCTGTTGACGTAAGGATTCCAATGCTTCGTAACCTTTAGCAGGCATTCCTTTTTTTTTGTCCTATTCCTTTAGCACGTGCCTTTAGCATCAGTTTGTTTAGAGAGGGCAGGTGACGACGTAGTATTCGTGAAACGATAGTATTCAGGGCTGCCTTGAGAGGGGGAAAACTAAGAGACTATATAACTATATATATACTATATACCATACAACAAATAAAACTACAATATATATTTTAAAAACTGTACTATACAACAAAAAAACTAAGAAAACTGTACTATACAACAAAGAAAACTAAGAAAACTATACTATACAACTAAGAAAACTATACTATACAACTAAGAAAATTATACTATACAACTGAGAAAACTATACTATATAACTGTCTGTCCGTCTGTCTGTCTGTCTGTCTGTCCGTCCGTCCGTTTGTCTGTCTGTCCGTCCGTCCGTCCATCCGTCCGTCTGTCTGTCTGTCTGTCTGTCCGTATGTCTGTCTGTCTGTCTGTCTGTCTGTCCGTCTGTCTGTCTGTCTGTCTGTCTGTCTTTCCGTCCATCTGTCTGTCTGTCCGTCCGTCTGTCTGTCTGTCTGTCTTTCCGTCCGTCTGTCTGTCTGTCTGTCTTTCCATCTGTCTGTCTGTCTGTCTGTCTGTCTGTCTGTCTGTCTGTCTGTCTGTCTGTCTGTCTGTCTGTCTGTGCGTCTGTCCGTCTGTCCGTCCGTCCGTCTGTCTGTCTGTCTGTCTGTCTTTTCATCTGTCTGTCTGTCTGGCGGTCTGTCTGTCTGTCTGTCTGTCTGTCCGTCTTTCCGTCTGTCCGTCCGTCCGTCTATCTGTCCGTCCGTCCGTCCGTCCGTCCGTCTGTCTGTCTGTCTGTCTGTCTGTCTGTCATGATACGAACCACGTGTGACTGTGGTCGCGTGAGCCATGAAAACCTCTACCCTCTACATACTGCATACTGCATACCTCTGCATACCGCAGCCCGTATATAGTATGTTAGTGTATGTGACACCTTTTATTCTCTGTCTACGTGAACCCGACAGTAACTAAAACAGACACTGGAACACTTTAAATGACATCACCAGTTGGCTAAAAAATCAGAGAAATACATGCCTTTGATTACAGTCGCAAATTTCAACGCAGCATACAAAATCCGGTAAACGTGCTGCAACTAACCTAGCCGGACACCACGGCGTGCCGATCGTGAATGAATGTATTATAACGTCAACGGTTGACAACGGTTTTGATGGTTTTCCAACACCTGTGTTGGCTCCGTTGTTGTTTGCGCACGTTAAAAGAATGCAATGAACATTACATATTTACTCCTACGATTCAGAAATCTACACTGAAGCAAAGTTTGGGGACCGACTTGTTGCTATACCATTTCGAAATTGATCACACCGTAAGGAATGACAACAGACGAAGTGACAAAGGCAGACGAGCACTGACATCCAACGAAATTTTGTCGCGAAGAAGAAGCAATTTACAAAAACGAATTGGTGTTTCGCAACGTGGTAATTTTTATCACACGCTTTGGTTTTTATCGTGAACTGTCTTTTTCATGAATTACTTGTCCTTCACTATACACTTTTGTTGGAAGCCAGCGCTCGTCTTCTTTGGTCCATTCGTGCCATGTCTTCTCTTGCACTGTAATCATTCAGCAAGCTACAGTCTTGTTTTGCTTGTACCGGCAGGCATACGCCAACAGAGGCCGCTTACACTTCGTCGCCACAAAACTGACGTCCACACTGTAAGGTGAATATTTCGTCGCAGACATGCCAGCGTAGTCCACTTGCCTGGTAAGCTCACCATCTGTCCACGGCTACTCAAGTTACGAAACTTAAATAATAATAATAATAATAATATAAATAATAATAATAATAATAATAATAACAATAATAATAATAATAATAATAATAATAAATTGGCGTTTTGCGTCTCAAAACGACAATATGAATATCAGAGACGCCGTGTTGGAGGGCTCCGGAAATTTCGGCTATCTGGTGTCATTCAAGCTGACATCGCACAGTACACAGGCCTCTACCATTTTGCCCCCATAGAATTGTGACCACCGTGGAACGGCCCGAACCAACGACCTTCGGTTCAGCAGCGTAGCACCCCAGTCACTGCTCCACTGCGGCGGACAATTTACAAGAACGCGTGAAACCGCGTCATCAGACCTGTCTAAAAACAAAAAAAATTGCCCGCAGCTTCCCTCGGGGGAACACTGAGGAGGATGCGGAGCATATAATTGGTTAACGGGGTGTTAAAGTGCGACTTACTTGGGTCGATGGCTAAACTGGTTAACGTGGTTGTGAAATGGGGTGTTAAATTGCGACTTACTTGGGTCGATGGCTAAATTGGTTAACGTGGTTGTAGGAGGGGGTGTTAAATGAGTGAACACGTACACACGTATGCGAAAGGGCGGCGCTGGTCGAAGGGACGTCGATCATTGTGTTTGTGGATTCGTTGGAATTCATTTCACCGCGATCTTGGACGTCGACGCGCCGTACAAATCAACCGACGAGCGGCAACTGAGCGAGCGAGCGCCGACCTTGAGTATATATACAGCGCGACGGCGCATGCACTGTCAGCTGTTGAATGTTCTCGAAGCGCGACGGCACATGCGCGTCGACTGGAGAATCAGGAGAATTGTAGAATGTTCTCGAAGGGGAGAAGCGCACGCGGCACAGATGGTGGGTGACGGTGCATGCGCGCGTCAGCTGTCGAATGTTCGAGAAGGGGGAGAAGCGCAACGGCGCATGCGCGCGCGTCAGCTGCCGATGTTCTCGAAGCCCGACGGCGCATGCGCGCGCGTCATCTGCCGATGTTCTCGAAGCGTGACGGCGCATGCGCGCTACATTATACAGCTAGCGAATGTTCGTGAAGAGGAGAAGCGCACGCGGTGTGTAGAGGAGGAAGGGTGCACAGATGGTGGAGGAGTGAAGCGCGCGCGGTGTGTAGAGGAGGAAGGGATGCACAGATGGTGAAAGAAGGAGGAGGAAGCTTGCGGACGGCGCTGCACTACAAGCCTCGAGTATTAGATGCTCCGCATCTAAAACAAAAACAAAAACGCCAGGCCTGCACAGAAGGCGAAGCGCAATCACAACGAATGCTAGAAGAGCGGCGTTCAGAGACATTTCTAAAACTCATTGTAACTGCTGCAAGCACACTTGCTGGGTAGCCACTGCGGCATTACTAATCATAATTTCTGGGTAATAGGCCGGCATTCGCTTTGCTATCTTTCTTAAATCTTCTGAGAAGTGTGGTATACGCTAAACACTTGCAAGGAGTTTTGTGCCCATTCAGTGGCTGACAACGATGCACAATTTTGCCTGAAGCGAGTACGCGCCACAGTTAATAGGTCATCAAGAACAAGCTTTTGTAATAGGTGGGAGTATTGGACGACGCAGTCGTTACGCTGTTCGCAATGTATGACGCCTGTTTGTTCCTTTGCTGTTCTAAAACGCTTTATTGCTCACAATAATGCGATTCCGTTCCCGACAACAAGCTTGCCTAAGGCAACTTTTCGAACAAGTCCCGAGTACCAGCATGGCTCAGACTCAGTCCACTGGTATCTTAAGGAGGTTATTCAAAGTGTAGAGTTTCTTTTGTTATACTTTTCAATGAATATTTTTTTCAAGTGTTCCGCAAATAGTTGTACTAAGTTGTGTGTGGTGTTGTGTGTTTAGAGAAATTTATTTTCATGAACAGTGAACATCAGTTACAATCCCACAGAACATCGTGACGGAACTCAACATGCACAAACACACCAAAAATTGTTACAAAAAGCTATGTTTACATATGTAAATTACATGTTAAATGAACAACACACAAATGAAACGTAAAAACGTATATGCTAAGTATTTACATTGTATATACAAGGTATTTGTGCGAGTATTATACACAAACATTAAGCTATCAAAACCAGGCAGGCCTTAAAACAAGCTTTAAACGTCTCTTAGAGACGAACACAAAAGGGCAGGACCAGTGAAAGTTGAAAGTTGAAAGTTGAAATTTATTTCACCACAACGATACACCGTGATTTACACAAACAAGAAACAATTGTGGCATGGAAAGTAGGAAAACAGCTGCGCTATAGCAGCTTGACTAGCCCCACCTCCCATTTGTACAAGGCAACAGAAACAATGGCACACCAAACTCCATACAGTGCTCACGTATGATTGAAAAAAAAAAGAAAAGAAAATAACATTCTTGTGGTTGTTTATGAAGTACAGAATAGATGCACACTTGGGTGTTTACAAACAAACAATTTTTGGGAAAAAAGGCAACCAATATAAGACGCTATAACAGAAAGGGGTACACTTAAAATTTCATGCATTTACAAGTACTGGGTGTAATTTTTCTGGGTTTATAGCTCCTTATACAAACAGGTTTAATATATCACTACTTGAAAGGAGACGCAATCGCTGTTCTGTGAGCTTGAACTTATTTAGTATATGGGGAACAGAGTGCTTTAGCATTTGGAGTCCGTAATTTGTTCGTGGTCGGGGGATGTGCCAGTGTTCAGAACTCCGCATCGGACGCAACAAAATTTTCGGCTGTAAATGTGCTAAGCCTCTCAAGTTTGCGCAATTCTTTCGAATTTCAGACCTCAAAGACAACAACAAGTTATGTTCATATGCAACACAAAATTTTAAAACTTTAAACTTGACAAATAAATGGGATGTGTGTTCTCTGTAACCTATATTTGCAACAGCCCGCAAAGCGCTTTTTTGAAGTGTATACAACTTTTGTTTTGATGTTTCAGTTCCAGAAGCCCATACCAACTGACAATAGCGTAGATGAGAACAAAAAAGCGTATTAAAGATAATAAGTTTCTGGGGGAGCGGTAGAAACGACTGACACCTTCTCAGCACGCCAAGGGCTTTTCTTAGCTTAATACACAATTGTTCAGTGTGAGAATTCCAGAACATATGTTGATGAAAGATGACGCCCAAAGTTTTGACAGTCTCTGAAAGTTCGATATTGAAATTATTTAGCATCAGTTTTTGTGTGTACGTACATGTTATTCCTTTCGCACGGAAAAGAACGGCCTTGGTTTTAGAGCTGTTGATCTGTAACGAATTTTGGTAGGACCATTTTGAAAAATTGACTACGCTTTATTAGCTGCTTTTATCAAATCGTCTATATTTGTTCCCGTAAAGAATAAGCTTGTATCATCTGCATAAATAATGTACGTTATTGAGTGATCCACATTTACAATATCATTGGTATAAAGGGTAAATAGAAGAGGTCCTAATATGCTTCCCTGTGGTACACCGCGTTTGATTTTTTTGGGCATAGATGTTTGCCTATTTATAGACACACACTGGTACCGATCACTAAGGTAGCTTTCTATTAAATCGAGCGCGATGCCTCTAATCCCGTAATAAAACAATTTTTCTAACAAGGTTTGGTGATCAATTCTGTCGAACGCCTTCGTAAAGTCTATGAATACGCCTAATGTTAGCTTTCTTGCTTCAATGTTGCCCAGTATCAACTCTTTTTGATGCAACAGCGCTGTCTCCGTCGATACGCCAGACCTGAACCCATATTGTGCTGTTGTAATCACAGAATGCGAGTCCAAACATTTATACAATCTAGTGAAAATGATTTTTTCTAGAGCCTCTGAAAATATAGGTAATACCGATATTGGCCGGTAATTACTCATTTCATTTTTGTCACCACCTTTATAAAGCACTGCAACTTTGGCATTTTTCATCCGCTTAGGGAACATACCTGTGCTTAAAACAATATTATAAATATGCGTCAGGCAGGGTGATAATAAATCATTAACAAAGATAACCGGTTCCATTTTTATGCCGTCAATATCCTCACTTTTGCTTTTTTTAAGTTTCATGAAAACGTTGTTTACCTCAGTTTGCTCCGTAGGGTCAATAAATATTGAGGGGGCTATAGGTGTTGGCATGTAACTTAATGCATTTCCGTCGTAAGTACTTTCTGACAAAATAGTAAAGTACCCATTGAATGTATTGGCTAATGCTGTTCCTTTAAATATATGATTATCAATTGTAACTTCGTCGACACCGGGCGTCCTATTACTTGAAGATATAATTGTGTTTAGTTTTTTCCACATTTGCTTGACATCTACAATACTGTTAAAAATAGGTGTCGAAGGATTTCCTCCTCACCCAGAAAGAAAAGTTCCTCCGACAAAACAGATTGTAGTTTTTTGTGCAGTCGCTCCAAAATTGGAAAGAGAGCGCGACGGCGACGACCTGCTGCAACAGCCTCACAGTGATTGCACCAAAGAATTATGCAGCAGCAACAATGAGAAGGCAGGCGAAGTGGCCTCGAGAACAACGCCCAGAAGAAACAAAGCGATTTACTCCGAGGCCAAGAAATCCACCATGCACGGCCTTCCAGAAAACATGATCAACGACGCATTGTCTCAAAACGTGCTGATTTGTTTCCCGTGGGGAGTAGTTCGGGCATGTTGCTGACTGGACCATTCTCCACCTTTCGAGGCGGTCAAGGGTAGAAAGAACGCCCCACCCAAGCCGCAACATGAAGTCCCGGAAGTGGCCAGGCAGAAATGATGCCGTCAGCACGCTCCGGAGGGTGCAGCGTGTCGGAGGAACTAACGGAAGCAACAAAGCGGCTGTTGTATGAACGATAGTATTGTCCAGCACATCTACCCCAGGACAAGTCGACTGGATATGACGAACAAATACGACAGCTGTTGCATAAAACGAAAAACGTGTTACTGATTGTGGGCCCCGATTAAGGTGCACATTAGGCATTAGTGCCTAGAAAATAATATGCCAGAGTTCGCGCGGGGGATTCCTATCCTTGTACGATGCGCAACAGGAAGCGCAGAGCCAGTAGCCGGCAGCGTATTGACACCGAAGGGAAAGCAAAGCCTTCCTGGGAACGCTGCTGTCCTAACGCCGCAGTGGAGGTCGAGGACAAGATGTGTTTAAGCGCGTGAAAAGAATGCAAGTGGCTCCTGCTGCGAAGTCCTTATTCTTTAAGCTTCACATGGGTACATTATCTGTCAGGACATTTGAAGAAGATTATGTTTTTACTCACCTTGGGGGCAAATTTTCTTATCTGTGAAAAGCCGGAAACTATAGACCATGTTTTCTTACATTGTTTAAAAGGAGTACATTTTTGGGACGTACTTCAAAGGATGATAAAAAAGGAATTACCTTTAAATTCTTATGGTATATGAAATTTCTGCCAATAGTTGACGAAGAGGCAATGACTTTTCATTTGCTTAGGCTAAGTGGTCTTCACTGTTTATGGCCGGCCCGTATGACGGGATTTCATTGCGATTAG
This sequence comes from Rhipicephalus annulatus, assembly GCA_013436015.1. Classification (NCBI taxonomy): domain Eukaryota; kingdom Metazoa; phylum Arthropoda; class Arachnida; order Ixodida; family Ixodidae; genus Rhipicephalus; species Rhipicephalus annulatus. The sequence continues at coordinate 43,229 of WOVY01010270.1, read as the reverse complement.
GATGCACGGCCTGCACGAATGTATTCCCGTTAATGTATGACCAAATCTGTTGAACAGCAGAAAACTCAGGAGATTGTACCTGAGTGTTTGTCGAGCGTAGAACCTTTAGCAGCACTTAGGGAATTTCAATTTGTGTCGCTCTCGTAGATTGTCAGTGCTTGTTTCTGTTATGCTTTTGGTTTGATGTACGCACCTGTGAACAAGCAATAAAGCAAAAAAAAAGAAGTGGTGTGTCTCAGTAGTAGAATACTGGGCTGACACTCAGCGGACCTGGGTTCAAGCCCCATTGTGCCCTTTGTATTTTTCATTTATTGAGTTTTTTTAATACTGGTTACGGACACCGGCGGCGGCAGTGGACAACTGCGGCACCGCGCGTGGCTCGTGTTCTGATCTCACAACAGCTTTCGCTGCAAAAAAAAAACAGTGCGACTTAAGGGGCGACTTGTTGACTGATTCCCGTCAAATCGATTCCCGCAATGCATGAAATCTGCTGCAATATGTTCCTCTTTTAATATTTCCAAAGGTGTATTTGGAGGCAGTAGCTACACTAGGTAGAGATTAAGACGATAAAATTTTCAAGCAGTCATCTCAAACAGTTCGAATTAGAGTTTGAGCTGTTACGTTTAAAGACTACAACCCCAAGTTTGAAACATTGGTAGCGGTGTACTAATTAGCTTCAATAGCGTACATGTGGTTTTCAACGGACACCCAAAACATGTAAAAACAGGTAATTGGATCAATCGATCGCAGCTCATTAACTTTGCAGTAAGAGCTTTTCTAACAGGTACAATACGGGTATTGGTGATAATTGAAACTAAAGCAGCGCTCCGCCATGTCAACCTGCCTTTCGAGTGCTTCGCACTTAGCGCCCATCGTCAGAGAGTGTGTAGACCAGTCATGGCAGGAACTTAACTCGCGTAGTTTAGCGCGTAGCAACTGCACGTGACGGGTTTGTATCGCCGACATAGAGTCACCTGCAGCATTATTCATTAATACAAGAGTAAACGTCGCAAAAGCCGATATCGCACCCGTCGATTGATGCCTATGTGGGGTTTAACGTCCAAAATCACCATATGATTCTGAGAGACACCATAGTGGAGGACTACGGAAATTCTGACCACCTGGGATTCCTTAACGTAAACCCAAATCTGAGCACACGGGCCTACAGCATTTTCGCCTCCGTCGAAAACGCAGCCACCGCAGCCGGGATTCGATCCCGTGATCTGCGGATCAACAGCCGATACCTTAGCCTCTAGACCACCACGGCGGGGTGTCGCAACGTTGAATCACAATAGTGAGCACTCGTGAAACGTTGATACGTGTTATTTTTTCTTCTGTCAGAAAAAATAAAATAAATAAAGGCTCTATAGAACACGGCAACCATCTCGCTACGCACAGCGCGTGCGCAGCACCTGCCGCTTATTTTATTTCTATGTGTTTATCGAATGACAATGGTTTATCACGCTGCGAGCGTACAAATGCGTCCACCCTTTCTCGCATGACAAACAGCAGGGTGCCTACGTTTCTAAAGCAAACAAACGGAACGTACGGAAAAAGTGAGGTGAGGGTGGCAGATTAATCACTTAGATAGGACGCCCAGCAGTCACGTAAAAGGCAGCGCCCGAAATGGATGCATCTGTAAGCCATACAAAAAACCAACGAAGCTAGATGGTAACAAAAAAAGAAAACACATAAGATTACAAGTGTAAATAGGCAAAACCTGGTGGTCTTCCGGCCTACTTCCTGGTGGAGGGGAGAAGGGGAAGGCGTGCAGAACTTTTCGCCGGATACCGTACCTTCCGTTGTGTTTTTATGCTGTGTGCCGCACGCGCTGTATAAACATCGAACATTCGCGTGTCGTAGTCTGTGTACACTGCGGCGAGGAACGCTGCAGAAGGCAGGAATAGGAGAAATGTTCAGCGAAGGGGTCGCGAGGTACAAGTCGGAATATTGAGCCAAGGTGCTCCGATGTTCCGCGTTTCTGTGGCAGTCGTGTTCAGCGATCGCTGGCGGGCATTCGTACGCGAATTGTAGTTTTGTAAACCTTAAACAGAAAACTTTCTCTCATAGCGTCTTTGTAAGTGCAGAGAACTTTAGAAGGTTTGCGACCGATGAAAACATCGGAGACTTCCAAAATACGGCTGCAAATGTCAGCGTAACGCTGTCTAACCAGAAACAATATCACGTAAATAAGTCAGTGGAATAAATCGCAGAATTATAGCGCCTTATTAGGTTGCGCGATCTGGCTTGGCGATAATTTCTCAGTCCGACTCACTAACGCCATTTGTGAAGCAAATGGAATGTGTAGAAGAGGAAGCTCAGACCTTACAGAAGTTTTTTTTTTTTTTTTTTGCAATGTTATGTGTAAACGACATCGGCACTGGGTCGAAGGCGAGCCGCTCTCGGACGTTGAAGCACTACTTGAAGTGCATGGCTTCGCTGATGGGAAAGGGTGGGGATTGGGGTATGAACAGTGAAATCGACCGGTATCTTTAAGGAAATTCAACGCTTGTTTCTGACGCTACTGCTCTAAAGACCCCTTAGGTGTAACTCAATCCATTAGGATGTCTGCGCCAGGTTTTCACAAATCTTTCAGAGAGCGTAACATGCTGCCTGCTTTTCGATGTGAATATGTGCTGCGCTGACGACACTGACGCGAGCACGTGCATTTACGCATGTGTCAGCACGTACGTGCACGTACGTACGAAAACTATTTTAACTCCAATCAAAGTAAAGTACGTGAAAATGCGTAAGAACCTGACGTATCGGTATCGACTTGGTTCCTTCCTCAGGGGGGTCTGTGGCGGCGTTGTAGCGGCGTCTTGAAGGCCCTGAGGAAAGAACCAAGTCGGCTCCGAAACGTATGGTTCTTGCGTATTTTGACCTATTTTAGTGTAGTTGGAGTTAAAATAATTTTCCAAGTTTACTTACCCAACCAGACCCACATCTGTATAATGTTTAGATTCAAGTGCACGTACGTACACGCGTCTTCATTTGTGTGTGTGTGTGTGTGTGTGTGTGTGTGTGTGTGTGTGTGTGTGTGTGTGTGTGTGTGTGTGTGTGTGTGTGTGTGTGTGTGTGTGTGTGCGTGCGTGCGTGCGTGCGTGCGTGCGTGTGTGTGTGTGTGTGTGTGTGTGTGTGTGTGTGTGTGTGTGTGTGTGTGTGTGTGTGTGTGTGTGTGTGTGTGTGTGTGTGTGTGTGTGTGTGTGTGTGTGTGTGTGTGTGTGTGTGTGATGCGCACTCGGCCTGCACATGTGTGTACACATACTCCATGGAATCAATATGCTGTGTACCATCACTTGCAGGACAAGTTGCCGATTGTGCTACCTTTTTTAGGTAGCACCTCTGGTGCTATTTTTAAAAAAAGAAACAGTCGCGTTTATAAAATTCAGGTCTTCTGAGTGCCAGAACCAATATATAAGTACGGTACACACCGTATTCAGGAACTCCCGAGTAATACTGTTCAGCTGGGATTCCATAATACACACCTAAATATAAGCGCAAGAGTGATTTTGCTTTGCTCCTCTATCGAGATGCACCCGCCGTGTCAGGGGTCGAACCTGCGCCCTCGTAATTATCGGCGCAACGCAATCTGTTGCCGCACAGCCGTCAGGGCCCATGAAAATGAACTTATCCCGTTTTAACATCCTATCTGTGATTAACCACATGATAATCTCCAAGAGTTATTTCAAAATTGCACACAACATTTTCATAGATGTTTAGTTTACGATGTTTAAAAGCGAGAGATCGATATCTGCCACCAAACAGAAATGGTTATTTTCAAAGAATCATTACAAGCCTGAAATTAATTAGTGCTCCTTTTCGTTCCCTTTCAAAACAGGTGCACTGCAATTAACTAATTTCAAAAAAGCATTTGCCTTCTAATTAACACGCCCTTTGTTTCTGTTTAAATTACATTATCATCCCTTCTCCCAGAGTACAATTACGCTGCTTGCGCTCAGAAACAGGCCAGCTGCATCGCGAGAACAGCGATGCGAATCTACATTCTTCTTGTCTGTGGCAGGAGACAAAACGAAATGCGACGAAGCGCGTGCTGTCTGAAAGCCTGGCCTCACAGAAAACAGAAAGCACAATTCATTTAAGTAGCGCTGAAACTTCTCCGAGGTTTTGTTTTTCGTTTTGTACTTTAGAGATTCGGAAACGCTAAACGAAGAACACCAGGAGCGAGTCATGGCGCTGTCAGACCGGCAACGTTTAATCCGTCTTATTATTCGTGCTATTTCAAAACAAGCCGCAAGAGTTTAAAACCATACGCACGTGTAGCAAGTGAAAAGAAAATTTCTCGTAGAGAATTGCAGAAAAATGGACGCAGTTGCGCTGATCTTGAAATGCGTAGAAAGTGCAAAGCACCGATTCAAAGTGCTGCCTGCTCAGCCTCCTTGGCGGGAAAGGAAACCTTCATTTGTGATACAGAGGCGCCCTCACCTCTCTTCCTCCTCTTTCTCCTCTTCACCTTCTAGATTCCTTTCCTGACCTATGCTATACTAAACACGGCAACGCTATTCCACACCCACCCATGTGTTCCCCGTTTCCTACTACTTGAGAAAGTATGCTTCACGTGGCTATTTTTGTGTCTGGTGCATAGATCCTGTAGTTTAGTTTCTGTTTCAGCGATCAGGTTGGCAGCACTGTCCCCTAGTGCATGTATATAATTGTGGAACGTCAATCGATGAGGCCGGTACGTGAACGCTGCCCGTGCTCTCAAGTCACGTCAGTCCTTCACTATGCAATGCTTTACGTTGTCCCATCCTCCTCACGCTCAAAGCTCTCCTCACCCTCACTCAACTATCCCACCATTTTGGTAAACATGGCTAGGCTGTAGATGTATAGTATATGGTTCTGCCTGCGTGGCATCACACATGGCAATGCTGTGATTTGTCCTATCCTGTCCCTCTTTCTCTTCTCCCCACTCCCACTTATCTTCCTGAATCCCGACTAAACGATATTGTAAGTGGCTATGCTTACTATTCTAAAAATGCCGCCAGGCCGAGTTGGTTCATGATTAAAATAGATCTACCAGCGCAAAAAGACGATGCATTTAAGACGAACACAGACAGGCTTAAAACACTTAAGACGAACACAGACATGCCTTTGCCTGCGGGAAGATATATATACAAGTTTGCTGTGATCTACCCTCTGCCATCCTTCTTTCATTCCTATTCCTTGCTTCTCTTCTGATTCAACTTGCTGCCCTTTCCCTCCTCGTCTATTTTTACATGACATAGTGTGGTAAAGCATAGCAGAGCCATGCATCTATAGCTTCACGCAGGCAAAACCGTGCCGGCACAGCCATTTATGATACGGTTTAGTGAGACTCGGCCAGGAAAGGGATAATCATGAGGAATAAAAGGGTGAGGGGCGAAGGTAAAGCATAGCATTGCCATGTACGGGTCTATGTCACTTGTTTTGCCTCCGCGACACACTAAGCATCAACATACGATGGCAGCATGCGGGGACAGCATACTTTCATACTGATTTTCTTCATCATCACATTGCTCATTCTCAGCTTCAGTTCCCTGCCCGCCCTTTTTGTGTAATGCGCTTTTTGCGTAATGAAGGTTTTACCTTCATTACATCAAGCGACACGTGATGACGATGACAGCACACAAGAGCCAGGGCACCTGATGTGATCCGCATTTAAAAGTAAAAACAGTCGCGCTGCCTATAAACACTCAAGCATCAACTCGGCGAAATGACAAGAAAATCGTGTATACTTACCACCTTATTTTGCTCAACGTTACAAACTTTCCGTGAACATTTAATTCCGCAGAAGCGTTATATTTTCTTTTTACTTCATTCTTCAATGAACGCATATTACACTATATCTTCTTTCCGGAGAACTGTCATCTATATATGACAGGGCAGATGAGATGAGAGAGTTTGAAGTAAACTATAGCGACAGGCTCGTCTTTCCGCTTGACCTCCATTGAGGATATTCAGTTGAGCCTTTGAACTCTGTCGCCTGAAAAACATCCCCTGTGGGCTTAGTTTGACTCGTGTGCCCGTGCATGCACTGTGGTGCGTAAAATGTCTCGGTCTACTTGGCTCACACTTGGGCACTTCATCATTTGTTATTCTTGTAAGTGTTCGCGTGCCAATATATACATAGCAACATACTTTCAACATTCTCATCATGAAAAAATCTTTCAAAATGTTTTTTGCATTACGGGACAAAATCGCGAAGTAGTTTTTTGCTGACAGTGTTCACGAAACATGAATTTCGGCCCGTGATAATTTTTTTCTTATGCGGTTTGCACTCATTTACCGTTACGTTTTTACAACAGCCTCGTGAAGCTAAGCACCAGAATATGCAGAATCCCTTCTTGCCACGTCTGTACAACAGCAGAAGAGCCTAAAGAGATTATCAGTGGCACTTTTCTTGGATATTAAGGCTGCATACGACATTGTATTACATGAAACCATCCTGAACGCCTTGGGAAGCATTGGATTGGGAGGCCGCGTTTACCAATGGATCTACAGCTATTTGAAAGACAGAACCTTCTTCGTTCAGACAGAAGATGGCGCAACAAGGCAACATCATACTTATCGCGGCGTACCTCAAGGTGGGGTCCTAAGCCCCATACTTTTCAACCTTGCGCTCATCGGCCTCATTGACGTCCTGCCACACTCCGTACATCTGTCGATATACGCGGACGACATCTGCATCTGGGCATCAGGGGTCACGCGTCGACACGTACGAGCCAGGCTTCAGACAGCGGCTAAACTGACGTCAAACTACCTTCAAGGACGAGGACTGGAGCTGTCATATGAGAAATGCTCACTAGTTGCGTTTACGCGCAAGACAATGACGCCATACCGCATCAGAATTAATGGACACACAATCAGCTATCAAAAGACTCACCGTTTCCTGGGAGTAATAATAGATCGTGATTTGTCTTGGAGCCCTCATATCGCTTACATGAAGAAGAAACTGACCATGATCACCCACGTCCTAAGGTTTCTTGCGGGAAAACCATGGGGTGCATCGGTACGAGCCATGCTTCAACTGTATGCTGCACTTTTTCTTGGCTTCATGCGCTACAGCCTACCTGTGCTTGGCAAGGCCCGCATAACAAACGTTCACGTCCTCCAGTCATTACAAGCTCAAGCAGTGAGAATATGCCTCGGGCTGCCGAGATGCGCATCCTCAGCAGCGACTGTCGCAATCGCTCATGAACACCCTATCACAACCTACATTTGTGTCGATGCTTTAAGAACGCACATAAGACATGCCACCCGGATTCAATCGCATCACCTTGCCTCCCTTCCAAATTACAGGCCATGCTCTGCGTTCTGCTCTATTATTGCCCCACATCGCACGGTGATTCCCACGAACTTCACGCACGCAGCAAGACCGTCGTTACCACTGTGGTGTTTACATCCACTGGAAGCCCTGATAACCATCCCCGGAATGCAAAAGAAGAAAAATTTGTCAAATTTGGCCCTAAAACAAACAACATTACTGTTTCTGCATGAGAAACACAGTGGACGCATTCACATTTACACGGATGGGTCGGTCACTTCAACAAGTTCAACAGGCGCAGTGGTAATTCCGGAGAAATCCATCACGATAAAGTTCAGGACCTCGCATCTGACATCATCCACGGCGGCAGAACTCGCCGCCATTCGTGCCGCTCTGGAGTTCCTAGTTGAAGAACCGCAACAGACATTGTCAATATTCTCCGACTCCAAAGCAGCTCTCCAGGGAATTGCCTCGCCATATCGTCATGGACCAAACGAACAGCTAATTGCTAAAATACGACTGCTCCATCACTGGGCTATAGAGAAACAACAAGACATAGCATATCAATGGATACCAGGCCACTGCAGCATTGATGGAAACGACCGTGCAGATGAAGCAGCCCGAACTGCTCATGACGATGCCCCTTGTGTAGCTATACCATTATCAAGAACGGACGCCGCTGCAAGGCTTCGATCACTTGCACGAGAACTGACACTCGCTCAGTGGAATTCACCGGCATTCACCAACGTCCGCCTTCATAATTTGGACCCACACCTACAGCTCCGTCTTCCATCAGGAATAACCAGAGCAGAGGAGACACTTTTGTGCCGTCTGTGGATTGGGGTGGCCTTTACAAATGCTTATTCGTTTTGAATCGGAATGGCCAGAAGCCCGACATGTGACAACTGTAGCTGCGCAGAGACTTTCTCCCATCTTCTCTGCGAGTGTCCCCGCTTCAGCGTGCCAAGAAAAGAACTGTCAAAAGCTTTAGATAGAATAGACAATCGCCAATTGTCGGAAGAAAGGGTATTAGGACACTGGCCGAGACCGTCCTCTGCACGCAAGGCATTGAGAGCGTTGTTGCGCTTTCTGCGGGCAAGTGGTCTTAGAGACAGACTGTAAACAGCGTCGTGGATCGTCTGGTGACCTTCTCTCTCTTTTTTTTACAACGTCTCTCTTCTCTCATCTTTTATCCCCCTTACCCCCTTCCCCAGTACAGGGTAGCCAGCCGGTCTGAGAACTGGCTAACCTCCCTGTCCTTCCTCATTTATTCCTCCTCCTCCTCCTCCTCCTTCTTGCCAACTAAGAAACGACGACAGCGAAATTGAAGCAAGCACCATTCATTTCGCCGCATTCTAATTGATCATCACCTGTCGTCGTGTTCTAGGGATTACGGAATCTACTTAAGACCCGAAAGCCATGGGATCGAATCCCGGACGCCGAGGCTTTAAGAGAAGCGATAAGCTCGAAACCCGTGTACTTAGATTCAGTTACACGCTGAAGAACACCAGATGGTCAAAATTTACGGAGCCATCCACTACGATGTCTCTCGTGATCATACCACGGTGTGCTGGCGTAAAACATCAACGATTATCACTATTCGCCCAACTGAACCTCTATCACCGTCGACTTCGCCACCTCGCACATAAGTTGTGCGAGGTGACGAGGCATAAAACAGTTGGTGTCTTTACAAGGGCCACGGCGATCGGCACCCGCTGTCAATCACGAAGGACACGCCTTGACGAAAATAAGTCCACTTGTTGAAACGTTCGCTCCAGCACCATTTCTTGTTGAATTTCTTCACCTTTTTCACCATTTCTTCACCTCTTCTCGATTACAGCTCTCTCTCAAGTTCTCCAACTTCTGTAGCATTTGGTATTTTGTTTTCGAGTCACTCTTGTTGTGGGCGCGTTCCTCGACGTTAGTGCAATGACCCCTTTGCACAATTCGCAAGTTCGCTTCTCTGCACTGCGTATTTGCACAAGTAATGGCTGCACCTGTCGTGCTTCAAGTGGAGACGCGGTCCTAGTTGAACGTGCTAGGGCTTGTCTTTTATAGGTGTTTTATATCAAGAGAGCTGATTCTACAGTTTGCACGTCATTGCGTAAGCAAATCGTGCTTGAACAGGCCATTTGCAGTAAGTGACTAGACGCCATTAGTTGTTCCGACTGCACAGCAGAAAATTCAGCTTTACGATCTTGAAAAAAGTCTAATATTGTACAGCAAAGCCCTTAGGCTCGAGGCTCGCCGAGAGTCGCATATAGAAGATTGTCATCATTATCACGAACCGACCCGCGCGCTTTTCAGGATCATCTTCCCCTTGAGCTTCGCTCCCAGAACATGCGCACCAGTCGGTCTGCCTCGAAATGCTACGACTCCGATGGGTGACAGAACGATTACAGAGAGAGGGAACGCTGGAGAGAGAACGAAATTGATAGAGAGACAAAGAAGAAAATTCCTGACTGAAAACAGTGCTTAATTAGGCGGGATTCAAGCCTGCACGGCCCTGATCTGAAGGCGAATGTTGTAAGCACTTGGCTATCCGGGCACTCTAGCACAACATAACACATCCTTCGACAGAGCAGTATACCTAAAGGGTGGAAAAGGGAAATGATGGTGAGGAGGTCGGCAGAGAGTAAAGCACAACATAAAAACAAAAAGACATGAATAGAGAGAGATATAGATATGCAAGAAAGACAGTATGGGAAGTATGAAAAAGAAGAAAACAAAGAGCGTAGTGGATTAAGATAGAGAGAGGAAACAAATCAAAATGAACAGCCACAAAGAAAAACCACACCAAGCATACTCATGGATAGTATAATATTACAACGAGCGGGAAACACAGGTGAGGGGGCAAAAGCCTAGTCAAACCAGGGCCACTTAGCCACGCGCCAGCTATGCTCTGACGAAGCCTTGCACGACGTTGTGCAGACAGCCCTAATTTTTGTTTTTGGTGGTGTTGTTATTGTTGCTGCTCTTGCTGTTATTGTTGCTGCTGCTGTTGTTGCTGTTGTTGTTGAATAGACACGGCGTTATTGATGCCTGCTCTCAACAGCCAAGCCAGTTCGCCCCCGAAAAAATACACCTCAAGAGGAGGAGTGTGTTTTTGACGAGAAATTGAACAGTTTCGTTTGTCGTCGTTTTTCGTCTACAGGCAGTTCGCCTGGCGGTGCATAACTGCCACAAAGCGCGCTGACTGCAACAACCTACCTTAACATGAGTTAAAAGTAAACCAATCTCGTCATCTGTTTATGAATGATAAGCCATTCAGTACTTCGGTTCCACTATCATTCGAATTGCCACAATGACCTTGGCGCTGTAGTTATTACGCTATATTCCTGTACTTCATAGCAGATATCATTTTTAACGGAACAAATAAAGAACTCTTTGAAATGCAATTACTCCGATCAGCGGCGAAGCGTGCCCCACTTCTGTTCTCGAAGATAAACGCAAACAATGAGCTGAATGTATGCGGTAGTGACCATTATTCTTTTCTATACGGTACGAAGTTTAGTCAAAAATTACAGAGAAAGCTTCAGAGCTTCAGCAGGGAGATAACAAAAGCACATCGGCTAAAAACATGAAGGCGAACTTGAAAGCGTCAGCCCTGGCGCATGGTCACAGGCAATTTCAGTCGGCATTATTTACGTCCGCGGGAAGAGCGCCAGGACACGAAGTTACGTTTGGCTGAGCGTAAACGAAGTGAAAAGAAAGGGCCAAGAGGAATAAATTGCTAATAATTCGCTGCAGATAAGGAAAACGTATATTGGGGTGGGATGCGGAAGGGGAAAACTCAATAACGTGGAAGAGAAATGTGTCTCGGTGACGCGTGTGGAGTGGTGAAACTGAACAAAAAACTACGAAACTTACCGTTCTAACTCGATTATAACGCGCCCTCGTTTGTTTGCGAACGCGTCCCCAATTTTTCTCTAATCTTAGCTTCAATTACTTTCTTGAAAGTCACATATTGAAAGGAAAGCGTTAAGTTTTCCAAAGGGAGACATACAGTAAATGATTATTGATCGCCGTCATCATATGACCTTTGTGTTGAGGAATAATACTGGGACGTGTTCCTGCATGTAATGGGAAATAAAAAAAATGGCGAAAATTATGAGTTACAGTGGCATAAGCGTGGTTCCCTTAACCCTTACATTACACGGTCTGTGAATATTTCAACTTCCGTTGCTCTAAGTAGCATGGTAAAACGCAGCTTTCGAGATCAGAAAGTGATTTGCCCGAATAATGTCTTGTATTTTGCACACAAAAGCCAGAATATTACTATAGGGCTTTCCGTAGAGGTTGACACCAGAATAACTTTGACTATGCGGCATTGTTGTCACGTCACACATGGCGATGTGACGCACGAAGATGTCAAGTCACACCTGGGCACTCTGGTCACGTCACACGTGGGGATTATCATGGGGATGTGGCGCGGGAGTATGCCACGTCACGCGTCGTCACGTGGGGGCCACGTGACCACGAAGCCCCCACGTGGTGCTGTGGTGGAAACTGCTGCATGTTTCGATTACTGGTCACGAGGCCCGTATTCGAAACATGGAAACCGCATGCTATGGGTTTCATCTCGCACCTCATTAAAGCGGGAGTGTGATACTCCAGCTTTTTTGTGTGAGAAAAGTCGGTTGTTGTACTCGAGTAAACACGGTACGCAGCCGCAGAAAGAACTATCGATCACCGACACGCGTCATAAGGGGGATAGATCGCGGTAGTCTGCTTCATTTCTCTTTCCAACAGCAACGTTTGTAGTTTCGTAATACCCTGTCCATTTCCCGCTGTACGTTATGAGAGGTAATTGCTGATCTCTGCTCACTGTACAGGCAAAGTCGTTAACGAAAGAGAAAGAGAGAACAACTTCATTTAAAAAAAAGTCTCCCTAAAGAGAAAATATCCAACAACACCCATCAGTTGAAAGAAGAGAAAAATTGTTATAGAACGTGATTTTTATATTGGCACTCTTTCTTTCCGTGAGCGTGATATAATCAAATCGAATCAAGTCAAACATTTGTTTCGCACAAAATTTTGTGTATAGTGGAGCACGAGGCCTCCAGAAAAGAGCATCTAATCCACTTCTCATATAGATAGCTGTATACGTCGTTTAAACCCTGCGTGTGCGTGCGTGCGTGCATGAATTTCTCTTATCAGCAAGCAATGGTTTATCGGTAACAGCAAGGCTGTATTGTGTAATGTACTCTGGAGTGGGAAGCGCCTATGTCATTCACTTCTCTTCTTAATGGTGTCCCTGTATTTGCCCACTTGTGCACCTCCCCAACTTATAATAAGAAATGTGCCTATATAGAGCAATCACAATCGTGAATAAATGAAGTTGTTCTTCCTCAGCCATGAACTACAGCCTACATTTCAAGGGCTGAATTCACGAAACATCTCCACGTTTCTAATTGGCCCATCGGCTTTGCTAATTATATGTCCGCCATCGTGATTGACTGCAATATTCTTAAGAAAATTTTCAACCTAAAGTACTTTTGTGAATACGCGCCCAGCTCTCCATCTTTTCGATATCTTGTATCCGTTCATACAGCGAGAAGGATCCCCGTACTCTTTCAGAAAGCATTACTATTGTCGCTTGTTTAAGGAGCTATATGTGTTCTGAAATGCCCGTTTCCCCTGCTTGCTACATTGTTTGGCTTGCGTGCCCAACTGTTGAAATTTTTATGATGCTGACACATCTGCTATCTCTTTCAATTCTTTTCTTTGTCTGCGATTAAATATATTATCACACGACGCGGAGAAGCCGGCTACAAACAAACACGACGACATCGGCTTTGAGCTTATCAACCTAAACAATGGCTGAACTTTCTCTATTTTTAGCAACCTCACAATTAGCAAGAATGCTCTGGGGATGCCTTAGACAAAGCCTCGATTTCTCCATAGCCCAGCAGGAGGCGGCCATGCGCAGCCCGCTCCTGGCTGACCAGCTTAAGTCTGCCCAGAAGGTCCGCGAAGTGGCAGGCAGGCTTGCTCTGGCGTTCCCCACGTGAAAGTCGCCCACTGCGCGCGTCCCGCCGGACCTCTTTGATTAATTCAAATAATTTTGACTGTTATTTCAATCAATGAATCACAATTTAGCTATATCACTTTTTTGTTGCTCGCCAGCAATTTTCTCTGCTTCTTCTATTTTCTATATAGCTGAGTGAGAATCAAACCCAGGCCGTTTGCATGACAAGCAGGTGTTCTATTTCCGAGCCACTTTATTGCGTTCCATATATATAAAGTGGACAACAATGTTCTCAAGCGTGTTCAGAAATTGCAAAATCTGCCATACATAAAAATGTTCTTCTTAAAGACGGTTTTTTTTCGAGAGACCTTCAACGCAAAAATTTTGGTCTGCCTGTCTGTACAATTGTCTGTATGTTTATCCTTAACAGTACTCAAAACGGCACCAGATGATACCTCAAACAGTCGACCCCATCCGCAGCACCCACCAATATTGCTCAAGGTTCAGTGTTCATACTTGTACGATTATCAATTAAAACGCAATTATTGCGCATATCTGAGGCACCATAACAACACGTTAATATTCTGTATGTGTGTCTTTTCACTCAAAAAGGCATACATAAGTGATTCTAAGGATCACAGCCCTCATCACGCTGCGCCAACGATGCGACGCTTGCACGACAAGGCAAGTGTTTCCAACGATTTTGCTAAGACGACACGGTGGTGGCGTTCTACACCTTATCACCTCCGAGACGGGCGTGTATGGCGCGCACTTCGTTTTAAAGATAACTGCCAGATAGCAATCATGTCTCACGTGTGACGTGACTTCATGCGTTCGGTCACCTCCGCTGCACGCTCGAGGCACTCTAACGCAGCGCCCCCAAAATACCATTCACGAATTTTCTTGCGCAGAACATCAAACAAATGTTTTGTTCACTCTCTCCAGACGCAAGACTACCGTCTTTAAACGACATTTGCAGTGTAACATGCAGATACGGGGCTATTTTTTTTTCCTAGAGGCACCCTGCAACCCTTTCCCAGCATGTCCAGAAAACGCTGCCGATAGGTAATAAAGGCTCTCGAGGACACGCAAGCAAATATAAAAGTACAGCACGTGGCCTGGAATACAGAATAAATTCTGAGTCAGCTAAAAATTGCTTTTCCTTTTTTCAATAAATGATGGAAGAAGCTCAAGAATCACTCATCACAGCTGTTTGATCAGCCATTGGTTGATTTTAGCATGGCGCCTTCAGTCGTTACAGGGATCGCCGCGGGAGGTCACGACTTGTCCATGGGTGCACGTGCATTGGCACTGGAAACCGTCGCAATCGAAGGAAAAAAATGGCAGATCCCACGTGCAGTGGAAATCGGTGATATGCGAGGCACGAATGAGAAATGTTGATAAGTCACTTTAAAATCAGCACAATGTTACAAGGTGGAGGTAAATGATGCCACACATGACTTCCGTTTGATGATTATTATGTTTGAATGTGTTGTTTACCTTCGTCATCTATTCACGTCACGTGATATCGAAATTCGTATATGTGGAGCCAGCGAAACGGCTCCGAGCACGCTATGAGCATGGTATGTTGTCATGTTCTTACAAGACGCGCGTGTCAGAATTATCATGTTTGCACCACTCATATATTTCGTCATCGATTGACGTCACGTAACACCAAATTTGGTAAATGTAGAGCTAGCAAAACGGCCGCGACCGCATCATGAAGAGCCCAATTTAATCCAATGTAGCATTGACGCCCGTGCACGCTGGGCACACTGACGCAACGTTAGCAAAACGAGAGCATTCTCTAGTCTAACACCAGGCGCAACCAGCGTCTGTCGGCGCAGCCCGACCAAGGAGGATTTAAAAAATTACTGGAGTGGAAATGATTGCACAGAATTGAAGCCGTTCCTCTGGCAAAATGGCGGTTGTGGCGGCCATCTTACTAGGGGCATGATAAGGTATCACCATTGTGTTCAGAAAGAGTAGTTAACGATTTAGAGCACTAGGTGCTCTACTATGGGAGAGCTGTGTGCCGTCCCTGATTTACCGGATCCGTCGCATGAACGTTCATTCAGCGATTGTTTAGATGAAATGTTTAACGATTTCGAGTACTTCGTACTCAACTATGGGAGAGCACGTAGCCGTCCCTATCGTCCTGTAACGATTAAAAACTAAGCGTTTCCCTCGCACGCCCTACGAGTTCAGTGTGGCAACTTTTTCGGGTCACATAGTGCTCCAAGTGCGCCTTACAGTTACTAGTTTTCCTTAGTGAGCCTCTACTTGGAGGCAAAGTTCTTTGAAGATTCAGTTATCCGAACTCGCTTCTGCGTTTTATTTCGTTGGGGACAACTATCTTTTAATATAGAACTACCGTAGCATTTCCATAAAATATCAAAGCCACTTGATCGTTAAGTGGGCACTATCAGAAAAGAACATGTTTCCGCCACCTTGGCAGTGGCAAAAGGTGGCTTCAGTTAGGCTGGCAAGGCATTGCGGGAGCTTCCACTCCAGCCATTTTTCTTTAATCCTCCTTGGGCCCGACAGCAACTGGCGCAAAATGCGACATGCTGCATTTCGCGCCGATGCGCTCCATATTTTCGTGACGGAGGGACGCTGGACGTGCTGAAACACGAATGAGCCAAAGCAAGACAGCGCGGCGCGCGCCTGCGAGTATATGGCAGGACCGGCGCCTGGCATGGCACCGCCTGCATGACGCGACGAAATGAACCCCGGCGACCACGCGCACCGCGTCACGTCGAAATACATTGGCGCCTTGATTGTGGCATGTAGTCATGTTCTCACATGACACGAATCTCATGATTGTCATGTTTGCACCAGTCCCATACCTTCGTCATCCATTGACGTCACGTAATACCCAATTTGGCGTATGTGAAGCTACCGAAACAGCCGAGAGCGCTTTATCAGTAGTCGTGTTGTTTGCATGACACGCAAGTCGTGATTATCATGTTTGGATGTGTCATTTACCTATGTCGTTCAGTCGCGTCGCGTAATACCAAGTTTGGTACATGTAAAGCTAGCGAAACGCCCGCGAGCGCATCATCAGCGTAGCATGTAGTCATCTTGTTACATGACACGCATCTCAGGTTTATCATGTTTGCACCAGTCACATACATTCGTCATCCATTCACGTACTTTAATACTGAATTTGGTATATGTGACGCTAGCGAAACGGCCGCTTTCGCATCATGAGCGTGGCATGTAGTCATGTTGTTACATGAAACGCATGTCATGATTTTTATGTTAGGGTCTGTCGCTTGTGTTCGCCATGCAATCATGCCATACCATACCAGTTTTGCAACATACCATGTGAACGAAACCACCGCAAAAGCTGCAACACCAGTAAAAGTAAATCATGACATTCATGACACACATGTCATGATTTTCATGTTATGACTAGTCAAATATGTTATTCATAGTCATGTTATGCCGTACCAAGTTTGGTATAGATGCCGTCATCGAAATGGCCAGAAGAGCTAAAGTCGTAGGCGGCTAGATAGATAGATAGATAGATAGATAGATAGATAGATAGATAGATAGATAGATAGATAGATAGATAGATAGATAGATAGATAGATAGATGATAGATAGATAGATAGATAGATAGATAGATAGATAGATAGATAGATAGATAGATAGATAGATAGATAGATAGATAGATAGATAGATAGATAGATAGATAGATAGATAGATAGATAGATAGATAGATAGATAGATAGATAGATAGATAGATAGATAGATAGATAGATAGATAGATACGCTCAATACCGCCGAAGTTTGCCAAGACATGCTTCGCATTTAAAAGAAAGGCCGATATAGTGTATACATCTGTCATGTTCTGTTCTGTTTTAACTGTTTTGCTGTGGAGAGGTTGAGGTGCCTATTGCCTCGGCTACTCCATATCACAAAGTTCTGCAGCGAAAAATAAAATAATAATACAGAACGGTACCCAAAAATTAACAATACAGAAAAGAAAAAAACATATTAGCACACTGAAACCAGTTCAAATATCATGCCAATACACAGATTTCTTCGCGCAGTTCACACAGTCATTACTTACACGCACACCTTACTAATCTAATGTCAGTATATACATGACCTCACTTTATATAATACCCATCTCTGGCTGTCTGTCATAGGCGCTTGTCCAGTCCGGTAACAAGTATATACTTGTTATATCGCTCACCTCCTGGTCGTGCGTGCGCACGTTCGATTCTCATCTTGGCAAAAACTTTTTGCCAAAAACTTCTTTCCTATTTTTCTCTTTCTCTACGGGCTTTCTCACCCGTACAGTTATTGAATAATTCGCCTATCAAATTGAACCTCGTCTTCTGAGTATGAATCATAAGAGGAAGCTGTTGAAGAATTAGGACTAAGACACCACGTGCTGGTTCAATCGTGTTGATGATCATTTGTTATTTACAACTAGTAGCCGACCTCGGCTTTAACAGTTCTGCCGTTAATGTACACTCCAGGCCAAGACGAGCTGCTATGACTGTCACTTACGGCTTTTTTTTTCTTATCTTTGTTGTTATCGGAACAACGAAATATGATCATTGCGTATTCTACTCCAACGTGATTATCGAAGATAATGTCAACGTCTTTTTTCGATATTCGTTTAATTCGGATCGTTACTAGCACCTTACGTACAAGCTTGCCTTTTAACGGAACATTGAACTTAGCCACCTTATGTCATTTTTTAAAGCTATGGTGCTACGCAATTTACGAATGGCAGGAAAAAAAGCAAAACCACTGAGCTGGCTTAAATTTACCGGCATTTCTGCGTAACCTACGCTTCATATTTTCTTTTTACGGTGCGGGCATCGTTTCTAGAATGAGAAGACCCGCGCCATCTAAGCAAAGAGGAGATGCCCTTCAGGGAAGCACAAAAATTTTCGTCCGGTTTTCATTGTTTACACTTGCGTGTGAGAAACCACGGCAGCTCCAACAACTGCATTAGAGCGGTGTGCTGGGCTTCTCGCTGTGCGGTTGCCTTGCTCCGGACAGTTTGAAAAAAAAAGAAAGCTGTACAAATATACCGAAGGATTCCCAACGTATCGCTCGTATGCCACGGTATTAGAAACAAACAAAACAGTATCGTGATATAGCGCAAAAAAAAAGAGGGGGGAAATGACTTTTCGATCTCTAATTTGGCGAAGTCGTGTCGGAATCGTGTATGCTGTCTCTGTCACGTTAGTTTGTTTGCTTCTTTGTTTTTTTGTCGATCTGTTTGTTTGTTTGTTTCTTTTTTTGTTTGTTTGTTTGTTTGTTTGTTTGTGTGAGACCATCGGACAATTCCCCTTGTTTCATTCGTTTACGATTGCGACTTTTGATTGAGGTGTGATAGGCCTACTCCCACTTTAATAATATATTTCTAGTATATATGGTATTTTACTATCAAAGTATTGTCATGACCAAGACTGACGCAGAGTTTTGGGTGCATGGGCACTAGAGCGAGGAAGAAAATTAAGAAGCATCATCATCATCATTATCATCCTGACTACGCCCACTGCAGGACAAAGGCCTCTCCAATGATCCACCAGTCAACTCGTTCCTGTGCTTGCTGCTGCCACTTTGTACCCGCAAACTTCCTAATTTCAATTGCCCGATTGATTTTCTGTCTCCCCCTCACCCGCCTGCCTTCTCTTGGTGTCCAGTTTGCGATCCCTAATAACCAGCGGTTGTCTTGCCTCCGCGCTACGTGCCCTGCCCAAGGCAACGTCTTCTTCTGGATTTCGACTATGACGTCTTAAAAAACCGTTTCTTCCCTTATGCTGCTCTCTTCTTGTCTCTCAAGGTTACACCTATAATTTTCCTTTCCATCGCCTGCTGTGTCGTCCTCAACTTAATATGAACGTTCATTACCTGCCGCTGAGTTAGCTTTCCTCGAAGAGCTTCACTGGGACAGTCTTCGTCTGCTTACCTTCAACTGTTTCATCAAGTGGTCATCTAACCGCTTTCATATATGTTTGTTGCTGCAATAAAATCTCAGTTGGTTCTTTGCGGCGTGTTTTGTATCCCCCCTACCCTTTGTGCTATCCGTGTTTGGCGCACCACCGATTCCAGATGAGTTGCCAAACCCTCCCAGCAGTTTGTGCTTCTTCCAAACAGCATCCCCTATACTACAAGTTTCAAGTTTCAAGTTTTATTATTTTCTTGACTTGCCTTGGCTTTACTGGCTGTCACTATTATAATTAAATTAACTTCAACCATTCTATGTCCTTCAGAGAGCGCCGAAAGGTTGGTAAGCAAGATTACTTAGTCTTTTCGCCTCCCTCAAAATAACAGTGCCGTAGTTGGTAATCCAAGCTGCAGACTCGTGCCATTTTTTTTTCGTGCTTCTTTTGCAGCTTGCTTAGTACTAACTAAATACGAGGGAGACAAAACTTGACTAGCATATTTTTTTTTGTAGACAAAGGACGCTGAGTACATTTACTGAAACGATTGAGTTCGAAAGAAAAAAAAGAAACACACACACACTATTTTGTAGGTTTCTGACTAAAAATGCCTTAAGTAACGAGGACTAATAAAAAAAAACCTTCGTTAATGAATGCCAGTCGCTAGACGCGACTGAAGTTCGGAGAAAAATGGAATCTGAACGCGACGAGACATCCTTGCACATAAAATGGAACCCCAGGCAAAGCCTTGAGAAAATAAATTGTCTTTTTGTCGAAACATTTCCTCCAGCTACATCACTTGTTGAACTACTTCTCGTCAAGCCGGTAGACCAGATACGCTGGCACTACTGAGTAAATGAGGAACTGAAAACGATGACAGGTTTAGTAGTTTCATAAGGATTTTGATAGGTCTTTTTTTTCGGGAGTTACTGTGTATGTTTGTTTTTTTAAATGCAAAGCATTTCTTAGTGAACTTCGGTGACTTTGAGCGTATCTATCTATCTATCTATCTATCTAGCTATCTATCTATCTATCTATCTATCTATCTATCTAGCCGCTTACGTTTGGGTGCTCTCTTGGGCACCCCCTTAACTTGGTGTGAAACAAAATTAGCATGGGTGGGTAAGATGGTTTGACGAACATGACGCGCTACTCAAAACATGAATAATGTCCCAATCCCGTCGCGAACGTCGTCAAACACTTGCCGCCAGACAGTGGCACATATACACGGGCGGGTATGTGCCGCTGCTATGTGGGTTAGTGCAACAGATGATTGACACTTAGTATGTATACCCAGGAACGACGAGAACATACAAGGGCAATTTTAACGCGCGAGCGTTAAAAAGTATCCGGCATCAGTAGCGTCGACCCGACGAATGCAAAGAATAAATAAGAGGGTCCAAACTGGAATCGAACCCAAGTATTTCGCGTTGCAGTGAAGCATCTTACCACAGAGCTACGCCGTGTCTCGGAAGTTCTTCTCAAATACACGGCAATCTTCGTGAAACGTCAATAATGGTTGCAGTACTGCCTACCCAATTTTATAAACACTACATATGTACTCTTTTGATACAGCCGTCACGTCGAGTTAACGTCAATTGTGGTTTTGATGTCATGCGCTCAATTTCATTTTTACAGCAGTGTCCAGGGCCAGCATCCTCGCGAGCATCAGCGCTTCATATCACCTTCTGGTGTTGCTATACGCATATTCCAGTTGGCACTTTTGCGCAAGTGCGAACGACTGATTATGTGAACATGTGAAACTCTTCAACGTATGTCTGTGAGTGGAACATTTTTTTCATATATTAGCGTCATTTTATGACATGTCGCTCAAGAAAAATTGCAACACGGTCACCTTCCCTCCGCATGCTTCGCGTAACGTCGATTCCCATGTACGTGGTATCTGCCGAATTTTTTTAACGTCATGGTGTTGCTGCGAGGAGGTCGTTTCTGACTGAAGTTCTCATTCAAGAGGCTAGGAGTGACCGGCGCCTAGTTGGCGCGCCAGTATGCCAGTATCCCAATATGCGGTATCAATAGAATGAACACCTTCAAAATATAATATAAAGAAAAAAATTGCCGTGCATGACGTTGCAGTGGCTCCTCGTTCACAACACCATTTGAAGCTGGCGTACAAATTTCGCTTGACTACAAGTCAAAAGCGGACCAGCCGTAATTGAGCCATCTTTAATTCCAAGAAACAGGAGCTGAGATGGTGTTCGTTCATGCCCCGCGACAGTGCGCGATACGATGCTATAGAAGCGTTATTTTGAGAAACAATCACGCTACCTGTATGGGAGCTCTTCTGCAAGGTTCCGTAAAAAGGTTAGGAGTCCTCTCCTTATCGGTAATGGGACGACAGGTGGAACTTTTACTGACCTACTAACGTCATTCTTTCTTTTTTTAAATGCGAAAAATTTTTAGCGAACTTCGGTGACTTCGAGCGTATCGATCTATCTATCTATCTATCTATCTATCTATCTATCCATCTATCTATCTATCTAGCCGCCTAAGACTTTTGGCTTTCTTGGCCGTTTCAATATTGGTATCGATACCAAACTTGGTATGACATAACATGACTGTATGAGGAACATATCTGGCTAGTCATAACATGAAAATCATGACATGTATGTCCTGAATGTGGTGATTTACGTTTCATTATCCTGCAGCTTTTGCGGTGGTTTCGTTCACATGGCATGTTGCAAAACTGGTATGGTATGACATGATTGCATGGCGAACACAAGCGGCATATCCTAACATAAAAATCATGACATGCGTGTCATGTAACAACATGACTACATGCCACGCTCATGATGCGCTCGTGGCCGTTTCGCTAGCTTTGTATATACCGAATTGGGTATTACGGTACGTTAATGGATGATTAAGGTATGTGACTGGTGAAAACACGATAAACATGAGATGCGTGTTGTGTAACAAGATTGCTACACGCAACGCTCAAGATGCGCTGGTGACCGTTTCGTTAGCTTCACTTATACCAAATTTGGCATTACGGGACGTGAATGGATGACGAATGTATGATACTGGTGCAAACATGATAAACATGAGACGCGTGTCATGTAACAACATTACTGCACGCTACGATCATGATGCGCTCCCGGCCATTTCACTAGCTTCACATGTACCAAATTTGGTATTACGGGACGTCAATGAATGACGAAGGTATGTGACTGGTGGAAACATGATAATCATGAGGTGGGTGTCATGTGAGTACATGACTACGTGCCACAGTCAAGGCGCCACTAAATTTCGACGTGACGTGGTGCGCGTGCTTGCCGGCGTTCATTTCGTTTGCGTCACGCCGGCATTGCCACGCCAGGCGCTGGTCCTGCCATATACTCGCAGGCACGCACTGCGCTGCGTTGCTTTGACGCATGCGCGTTTCAGCGCATCAGGCGTCCCTTTGTCACGAAAAGTGGGAGACGCGGTGTTGTGTGGGTAACGCATCGGCGCGAAATGCAGTATGTCACATTTTGCGCCAGTTGCCATCATGCCGCGCCGACGGACGCTGGTCGTGCCGGTCGCGCCTGGCGTCAGACTATAGAGTGCTCGCGTTTTGCTAACGTAGCGTCACTGTGCACAACGTGCGCGCGCGTCAGTGCCACATTGGTGTATACTGGGTGCTTCATAATGCACTCGCGACTGTTTCGCTAGCTCCACATATACCAACTTTGGTGTTACGTGACGTCAATGTATGACGAAAATATTTGACTGGTGCAAATATGATAATCCTTACACGCGTGCCATGTAAGAACATGACAACGTACTACGCTCATAGCGTGCTCGCGGCCATGTCGTTATCTCCACATATGCTAAATATGGTATCACGTAACGAGAATAGAAGACGAAGGTAAACGACACATTCAAACATCATAATCTTTACTGAGAAGTCATGTACGGCATCATTTTCCTCCACCTCGTAACGTTCTGCTGACTTTAAAGTGACATATAAACCTTTCTCATTCGTGCTTTGCGTATCATCGATTCCCACTATACGTGGGATCTGCCTTTTTTTTCTTTGTCACCTATATGATTGCGCTATGCTCCATTTCCTTACTCCATGCCAGTAACGCAACCCTTCAGTTATTAGTAGGCAACAACGACAGTCATGTGTCCATTTTCAGGCAACAATGAAACGTGGCAACGTGAAACGACAAGTCGCTCCGGTCAAAGATCAGGTTTCTATGTCACACACGACTGATCGCCGACAATCTCACGTTCGAGAGGTCATCTGGTATTGAAAAACAATGCATACAAATACACGTGTGAGCGGCGCAATTTTTAAGACCGCATTTCTGCGCACTTACCAAAGTACAATTTTTCACATACAATGCTTCCGCTATCAAAATTCATAACTCTAAAGAGGTATCACCTCAAAAGAAAATCACAGCATTAACCACGAGGTGAATGATGGCAAGTGGGGCGATGCGGACGGACGGCCGGATGGACGGAAGTAAGAACGAACAGAAGCGCGGACGGACTGATGGACGCTTCGCCCCACTCACCATTCACTCCATGGATATGCTGCGAGTTTTATTATTTATCATACTATATGTAACATCCTCTTGTATCGTAGCATTTGCTTTTTTCAGCGTATATACATTTCGTTAAATATGCAAGTACAGCCCTCTACGGCCGGTTCAAGAACTATTGAAAGGTGGCTACGTACGATTACGACAGGACGCTCAGCCCACGCCTTACGAAGCTTCGCCGTTAAAAGCATCGTAATCGTTAATACAGCAACATCAAGTTACAAAGCGAAATCCGAAGGGCAGAGCTACGCGCAGGCAGTTCAAGGCGACGCATGGAACTCGTGTACCACCATACGCATCTTCGAGCAATGTCCCTGCCAGCGCCTATTTGTGAGGTCACTGTGTGAAAGATGTCTGCACAAATAGAGCCTCGGCGGGTTCCGCCTTTGCCGAAGGACATTCTCATTGTGTGTCGTTGCTCACTTCCGAGAGAATGCCTGCTCATGACGGCTGCGGTGAACTCGCGCTCCATTCTCCCTTGCGCGTGCATCGTAGTATACGCCTATTAGTGCCCCCGAATGTATTGCATGGCATCACACTTTTCTTTACATTGCTGAAGTGCGTCCACACAAGCACTGTTCAAGTGATAACATTGAGGCTGATAATTAAGCACCATGTTAAAGAAGTACATCATCAGTCCCGACCACGACCATTGAATAAACTTTTTTTATCTATCGCATGACCTAAAGTAACCTCTTGCAAGTATCAGTTCTCGCCAGGGCATGACACACGGCCATCTGTTGGTTCGTGGGTTCCTCGAGGTGCTCATATAATGGTTCCGTCTAACTGCAATGCACACTGAGCCACCTACTTAAAGTGAATGCTGCTGCGAGCGTGCAAATACGACGACCATTGACAATGCGCCACTGATTAAGCCCAAAGATGTCGTTAATTATTTAGGTACACGAGCAGAGTTCGAGTTGCACATCTACTCACTAAATTAGCACGCCTCCGTCATCGTGTGGCAGAGTGACAGATACAGAGACACACGCACACGGACAGTTCTACGACAATATTCGTCGTGTCTAGGGCCGTTTTCAGCCCTGTCGTGTGCCAGCTGGCCAAGCAACGGTTATTATAGGGTGTGACCGATCTTTTCATCCGCGAACACTACGCAACAAGAACCAAAGTGAGCGTCGTTTCGCAGAAGACTTACCATGCAGCAAGAACAGCAGGACCAGGAGCTCGGACCACACGCGGCACCTCATCGCCCAGCTATGTCGGTGGGTTGGCACTGTGTCTACGTGTCCTCAGCGGCGATGTGCGAGCCAAGGCCGGTGCCCCGTCCGAATACTCACAATTCGGGCAGCGCCTTCCATCGGATGTATCCGTGTCGACAATGCGCGACGTTCATCGTGCTAACTTACAAAGTTACCAGTGGTACACTGCACACCCCACTCGCGTCAATGTCACTACTGGGCGCAACATGACATAAGTCGGCCGGGAGCTGTGCTGCAGATGGGGACGTTTCGGCACGTTGTCTCATGGCCACGGAGAGTGGGCAAGACAAATCGAAGGGTGCGACCGCATCCTCATCGGACCCGGTGTTAACTCGGCCTCACGAGCTCAATGCGGCTCCTTTTGAGAGCCCGCGCGAGGACACGCGGTCTGGCGGGCGGCGCGTGACGTCACAGCACGTGGTGCCCTCTCGCGGAGAAGCCGGCATTGGAAAGTCGCGGACACTCGCGGGTCCTCAGTTCCAGCCGCGCGAGTTCGCGGCTCGAGTGCCTCGAAATCGCGCCGCCGCTCAATAAGAGGCTCATCGTCGGCAGGGACGGCTTAATTCCTCGCCCGAGAAAGAACGCTTCCCGCAACGAGGAAATTTAGTTCGCTCTCTCTTATGGGGGGGATGCCTCTTTTCGCGTGGCGGGAGAAGGCCTATCGATTAGA
This sequence comes from Rhipicephalus annulatus, assembly GCA_013436015.1. Classification (NCBI taxonomy): domain Eukaryota; kingdom Metazoa; phylum Arthropoda; class Arachnida; order Ixodida; family Ixodidae; genus Rhipicephalus; species Rhipicephalus annulatus. The sequence goes on along the minus strand of WOVY01010270.1, from coordinate 17,636 downwards.
AAACCTCCAATGGTTGACTGTCCCTGCTTATTTTCGTTCGCGTTGCGGTTGCCCGTGCTTCCGTTCGCGTTGTGCGTGTGTGTCATTGTCGATAGGGATGGTACACTTAGCAGACCTCTTCAGTGGCATTGCAGGGACTGGAAGTGGGCTGCTGTTTCAGTTCCAGCCTTTTTGTTTACAAATTGCCGTTCCTAAGGCCTTCAAAGTCGCACACATTTCTTTGAGTAAGCTAGGACATACGAAAAGAGACTTCGACACTTGTAATAAAAGTTTTAAACCCACTACAGGCCAGTCTTGAACGTTTCAGCTATTTACTTCCTAACCACATGTCGACCGCAGAAACCCCAACAAGGGAGACTGGCTTTGGGCCTTACAGAGAGCCAACGACGCGGCGGTCAGGCTTAGCCTGCCCGTCCCAAAGTGGGAGAAGTCCACTGCGCGCTAGTCACGTTTCCTCAGGACTTGAAATAAGCTTCCTCTATCGATTAATACATATCGACTTAATAGGTAGTGTGCCGTATTTCGAAATAGTAATTAGAAGGGCCAGAGTAGGGGCTTGTTTGTTGTGCATATTTAACATTGGCGATACGCTGATTCAACACGAAAAACACCGGAATGACACACACGAGCACGAACTGTTTATTTGGCGAAAACATAACAAATTATGTAAAGGCACGAGATTTAAAGACACGAGAGAATGAGAAATTATTGAAGCTTTTACGATGTACAAGCTTGGCGAAGATATATGTGTCAGTGCGCCATCGATACACTTGACCGACGATGAAGTTTCTTTTTTACATGGAAATTTAAATAGCTGACAAGGCCAGATTGAACGATTTTACGCACATGGTTGCTCTCCTGTCATGTGCAATGCGCGGGCCCACATTTTATTTTTCTCCCGTTTCTTTCACCATGTATATACTTGTCATGTTTCGACCAAACAAACAGTTGTTAGTTCGCACTCGTCTGTGTCCTTCTTGTCCTTTTCGCGTTCGTCGTTTTCAATCAGCGCGTGACAAGGGTCAACAAAATACAAGAACAACCACAACAACAACAACTACTACTACGACTTCTACTACTACTACTACTACTACTATTACTACTGCTGCTGCTGCTGCTAACATTATTATTATTATTATTATTATTATTATTATTAGTATTATTATTATTATTATTATTATTATTATTATTATTATTATTATTATTATTATTATTATTATTATTATTATTATTATTATTGATATCCCAAAAGCATGATATGAATAGGGGGAATGATGTGGTGGTGGTGGTGGTGGTGGTGGTGGTGGTGGTACACGAGTGGTATCACCACCACCACCACCACATCATTCCCCCTATTCATATCATGCATTTGGTACAATATTAATAATAATAATAATAATAATAATAATATAATAATAATAATAATAATAATAATAATAATAATAATAATAATAATAATACACGAGTGGTACCACCACCACCACCACGTAGCGGGTCATGCGGGCGTAGAGGGTCATGTGGTCGACAGCTGTAACTATCCATCGATTGCCCATGAGAGTCATAGGAAGCGGACCATACAGGTCAATGCCAACTACCTCGAATAGTTGCAGGGGACACGGGAGCGGTTGCAATTGTCCACTTCGAGTTGATGTACGTAGCTTGCGACGCTGACAAAGGGTGCATGAGGCAACGTACTTCGCGACACTGGTGGACAAGCCCGGCCAGTAGTGGTGACATCTTATGCGGTCGTACGTTTTGTCGAAGCCCATGTGTCCATCAGACATGTCGTCGTGGTATGTCTTGAGGACTTGAGCCCGAAGAGAGCACGGTAGGACAGGCATTCTGCGTTGACCATCAGGGTGATAGATACGACGGTACAGGACGTGGTTATTGAGCTTGAATTGCGTCAGCTGTCGGCGAAGACAGGCGTTAGGGGGCCGGCAAGTCCCGGCAAGTCCCGTCAAGACAGTCCATGATGCGGCGACAGTAAGAGTCAGCACGTTGGTGGGATAAGAACAAACCACACTCGCTTGGAGAAGTTGGGTCCACTGTAGCTAAGGACGAAACATGTAGGGAAGAGACGGCCGAAAGCTCCTCGAGTGCGGAAGTGGCGGGTTTGTTTGGCTCCGAAGAGAGCGGGCAACGCGAAAGTGCGTCGGCGTCTTGATGTTTGTTTTCCGACTTGTATGTAATAGTGAAGTCGTATTCTTGTAAGCGAAGAATCCAGCGACCAAGGCGGCCGGACAAGTTCTTGATTGTCGAGAGCCAGCACAAGGCGTGATGGTCCGTAACCACGTCGTTGCGTAAACGAAGCACTCGGTGCGAAAACAGGAAATGCTGCAGTAAAGTGGCGACCATGGAGATAAGGTCGAAACTTTTGTATTGACCATATGACCGCCAGGCACTTCTGTTCGGTGATGGTATAATTCTTTTCGGCAGGGGTCAGTGCACGGCTCACGTATGCTACGACCTTCTCACATGAATATTTGTCTCGCTGTAGGAGAATTCCACCAATGCCTTGACCACTAGCGCCTGTATGCAGGAGCGTAAGCACGGTTTTGTCGAAATGGCTGAGGACTGGTTCGGATGTGAGCGCACACTTCAGTTCGGCAAACGCCGCTTCACAATCAGGAGACCACACAAAGGCAACGCCTGATCCGAGCAACTTGTGCAATGGTGAAGCTATTGAGGCGAAGTCTCGAATGAATCGGCAAAAACAAGAAGCGAGGCCGAGGAAACTGCGCAAATCTTCGGCTTTTTCAGGACGCGGGAAGTGTTGGGCAGCGGGAATCTTGTCTGGATCGATACGAATGCTGTCCTTGCTTACGATGTGGCCTAACACTTTGATTGTCTTGCCCGAAAAACGGTACTTCTTGGTGTTCAGCTGAAGGCCTGCGTTTGCAAGGCACGTGAAAACTTCGTCCAGTCGTTGCAAGTGCTGAGGGAAGGTTGACGAGAAAATAACAATATCGTCTAAATAGCACAAGTAAATCTTCCATTTCAAGCCTCGTGAAACTGTGTCGATAGTTCGATTGAATGTTGCTGAAGCATTGCAAAGGCCGAATTGGCATGACGTTGAATTTGTACAGCCCATCTGGTGTTTAAAACGCTGTCTTTTTTTGTCATCCTCGTGCATGGGTAATTTGCCAGTAACCCGAACGCAAGTCTACGCTTGATAAGTATTCGGCACTTTGCAGTGAATCCAAAGCATCGTGTATGCACGGCATTGGGTAAACATGCTTGTGGGTAATCCTATTAAGTGCTCTGTAGTCCACGCAAAATCGCACGTAGCCATCTTTTTTCCTTACTAAAACAACAGGGGATGACCAAGGACTCGCGGAGGAACAAGTAATGTTCCGTTTCAGCATATCGGCTACATTTTCTTCAATGACCTCACGCTCGGACGAAGAGACGCGATATGGTCGACGGCGTACGATAGAATTGTCATCGGTCTGGATACGATGCGTGATAATAGACGTCTGTTGCAGAGATGAGGAATGGGCATCAAACAATCTCCTCTGCTTTTGTAGCAAGGCAATCAACTCATCTGTCTGTGAAGAGGTCAGCTCTGTACTAATAGTCGCATCAAGAACAGAAACGCTTGATGAACGTCCAATAGAAGGAAGGTCAGAACACGCCGGCAGAAGCGGGACAACAGAGACAGGTAGGGATTCGGTAACCCAAGCCATTGTGGTGCCTTTAGGAATGAGAATATTCCCAGACGCCCGATTTGTAGCGTAGAGAAGTCCTAAGCCATTGTGGAACCGCACTTGGCGTTGAAGCAAGGGCTATACCTCTTGCGAGACAGCATGCAGATGGTTGGACAAACTCGTTCCCAGAATCGATCACGTTAGAAGCGATGGTAACTATTCGCCGATGACCAGGTGGTAGCTCGGTATCTTCCGCAACGAGCAAGCGAACGGACTTGTCATCCGCATAGAGGGCATAGTAAGTTTCCATCATATTGCCACCATTTTCTCGACACATTTTCTCAACAGCATTTTCTTGACAGCAGATGTAAGCGTTACCAGCCTAATCTAATATAAGCTGGTGGGCACACGAACTCATTATGGCAACTTGCACAAAATGGAGAAGGCCAGCTATGAAAGCACGAGCGGTGCACATAGCGGCAGGTTTAATGGCGTCCCCTTGAGCAGCGAGCAGTGTAGGTCCATCATAAGGGGTGGTGACTTTTCTCAGACGTGAGCACAAGGAATGATCAATCACAAACAAGCACCAGTGTCTATTAAAGCGTCAACGTACACACCTTCTATTGAAACAGATATCGTATTATATGGACGCACAAGAGGAATTTTTGTCTTTTAGCTCAATGCAGCTTTTCCTCCAAAAGCTTCAGAGGTTAGTTTCCGGGCATTGGTTCGTGAATTGCGAACAGATCGCAAAGGAGACGTGGAGCGTAGGAGGGGTGATAGAGAGCGGCGTCTGGTACAGCGGTAAGAAGGGGTTGGCTCAGATGTCGCAGTTGGAGACGGGGAGCAACGTAGCAGCGGATCATAAGGACGATGTTGGAAATCGGACCCGCTTGTCCCATCATCCCGTCCGTAGGGGTCGAATCTACGACGCTCGTCCTGCTGACGCTTCCGACAGAAGCGTGCAATGTAGCCCCAAAAGCCGCAGTAATAACAGATCGGATGAGGTGGCCGCCATGGTGGGCGAAATGGCTGGCTAGGCGCACTCGGAGTTATCGAAGCCAGTGGGACAGACGTCGAGTGTGCGGGAATCGGTTGTACGACGGGTAGTGAACCAGCGAGGACATGTGCGTACGTCGGCTGGAGTCGAGGTACTGGAGAGTCTACATACACTGGCCCGGTCATGGACGCCAACTCCTCTTTGATAACGTCGCGCAAAACAGTGTTTGAAAGGGGAGGTGGACTCGGTGTCATTGAGAGGCCGAAAGATTGCAGCTCTTCCCGTATAATTACCCGGATCATAGCACGCAATGAGGCATCAGTCGTGGTGGTGTTTTCAGCGCTGTCCGGCGGTAACCATTGGCACTCAAGTTCCTCTAGGCGTTGGCACGTGGCAACAACGTCAGCGACTGTGGTCGCGTTTTGTATGACCAAGGCATTTAACAGGACCGTACCGATCCCTTTCAATAGATGACGAACTCTCTCTGATTCAGACATGGACGTGGTGAAACGGTGACAGAGAGCAAGCACATCCTCTATGTATGAGGTGCAAGACTCATTGCATTGTTGCTTGCGAGCATCCAGTGTCTTCTTCGCGAGAGCTGAATGAACCACCGGGGTGCCGAAAATTTGGCGAAGCTGTTGCTTGAAACGTGTCCAGTCCATGATGTCCGCTTCATGATTGAAAAACCATGTTTTCGCTACGCCTGTCAGATAAAAAGAAACACGGCGAAGCTTGGTATGATCATCCCAGTTGTTAGTGGAACTCGCTCGATTGAACTGGTCCAACCAATCCTACACATCTTCACCTCGAAGTCCGGCGAACGTGGGCAGCTCACGCTGGTGCGTGGTGATAATCCACGATGGATAGGCCGCGGTAGCCGGGGCCGTGGAGGTAGACGCAGAAGCACCGGTTGGCTCGTCCTGAGGCATGTTACCAGACACCTGGCACAAACGACGACCTGAGCGGAGCTCCAGGAGGTAGAGCGGGCTGGGAGAGGACGGAAGATCGCAGAGCAGACTCCCCCACTTGTGATGCAACAGTGAAGGCAACCTTTATTTGGCCCAGAAGACACGATGAAGCGACCACACCCCCACAGTAGATGAACATGACGACCACTCATGATGAGGAACATGTCTGAAGAAAGTAGATGTGCTTCATGAATGCCTACAATACTTTCGTTGAAGAACTCGTGATCATGCCACATTTCACTCACGCATGGTATTTCTAGAAAACTGCCCATTCCAAAACTAGATTGTTTGAAATACGAGAAAAAGAACGTCTGCGAAGAGGTCACAATAACTTAAGTGGAATGCTGAGTAGGCAAGGTAGCCGTTGTGCAATTTACGAAGCATTGCTTAATAAATGATCCGTCCACAGGAGTGGCTCCAGAAAAGAGGATCGTGGTTTGGGGGGCAGTTCCCACTTCAACTGTATTTCCGCCTTCTTGACTCGATCTCTGAATTAAGTCCTGCAGAAAGTGCTAAGGCCACTAGAGCCCTTTTTCCTAATTCCCTAGATGTAGCTAGCACTTTGTCTAGGGCCTGGCTAATAGTGAACCGAAGACACTTGCTCGTCGCTGATACTCCCCAGTAAAGAAAGTCATGGTGCGATTCCTGGTCGTCCAATTAGAATTATTCTGCAATGCGTCAGTCATGGAGCGCCAATTGTTCCCCGTCGTGCCGACGCTTTCCCTCACTTTTCGCTTTCAGAGTAGCACATAGTGGCAACCTCAGGCACTTTTCACTCACACGCGCGAGAAAATGTTAACCGCAGTCTTCAAACTTTCAACTTTAAGCAATTTTCAAAGCAAGGCTATAAGGCCAGTGCGTCTCTTACACAAAGTTGTTGCTCAAATATGAGAACAAAAAAGAGCTTGCCCACTCGAAGCAAAGCAGGAACTTGGCTCAGCACAAGCTCGGCATTCTCAAGTTTTTTTGGCGCGCCAAACTTCGAGCTCCGCAATGCACACAAGACTTCAAGCACCGGGAATGTGGAACCGGCCGTTTTTTCCAGCATAGCCTCGGAGGTCACATGACCCGCAGGAGCCCTGGATGGCCCTAGAAACCGCAGAAGCAGTTCCCACCAGCTGCGTCCACGAAAAGTTTGCTTCGCTTTTATTTTTATTTTTTGATCGACGTGTCAGCTTTGTGCAATGGCGGCGGCTTCACCCCCACTTGCTCGCCTTTGCATTGCATCTTAGACGCTGTGACAATAACGATAGAAAATATATTTTTCTTTCCGCCTGTTCGCAAAGTATTTTTCAGGCAGACGCCGCATGACAGCAAGCAACGAAGGAAGGAAAACTTTATTTTTTATCTTTTTTTCTTCTGCCGTGTAAGCAGAAAGTACAGGAAGCGTGGGATGTCTGAAAAAATATGGGCGATAAGCATTTTGAAGTCATTTTCGAACATTTGTGCCTCGTCCAGCACACGCGAAAAGTCGTTATGCCGGGCGAGCTATCGTATATTTCTTTTCGCAAACGAGATGTTTAGGCCATTTGTAAGCAAAACAAGACTACGAAGTGGGCCCGAATGCTCAGAATGGGACTGCGGAAGAGAATATCCCGTTAATACGAATGAAGTCTCACTTCTGGGTTGACACATTTTCTATCGTTGATGATATACAGTAATAACGTGCTTTCGCCGGGTGCTGTTTATGCTCCCATCGCAGGCAGAATCTACGATTTCGGTGTTGGTAGCACTAAGAAAAAAATTTTAAATGCTGATAAAGGAGTTTAAAATGCTATGATTCGAGAATTCTAAGCTGTACTGCTAAGTGGTGGACAGGCAGACGCAAGCACTCGTTTAGCTATTATTGACGAACAGTGATTTGCTATCAAAGCACCACATGTTTTTATTTATTTATTTATTTTATACGCCGGAATAGCAACGTTACGATGATCTTCCAGTGAATTCATCATATTTCTCCTCTCCCGCTAACGCTCACATGGTTCGGAAAGACACGTCTGAACCGTGATCATTTGTCCACATCTTTGTCACTTCGCTTCTTTCAACCCGACACATTTTCAGGGCTCCGTAGTGTGTTTTGTTCTGCGAAACAAAAAAATGCAGCCGTTGTTTTTTTTTCTTGCTTTTCAGTCACTGAACAGGAAAGGCATCATCAGCAACAAGAAAGAAAAGCGTAGAGCGATGGGCACAATCTGAGAACAAACGATAATATCGGCTGAAGAGAAGACAGCGAAGCACAAAGTCGCGCTTTTAGACGGGGAAACAGTTGGTCTATGACTTTTCGCGCAACTAAGGCTCCGCTGCTGTTGCCGCTCCAAACGACGCTTTCCCCGAGTAGAATGCGCAGCCGGGTTTCCAATGCTCACCCAGTGGTTGGTGGTCGCTTGCGGCACCAGCTGCACTTGATCGCTGCCATTTTGTGGCTACAGTTTGCTCTGCTTTTGTCTCCACTTGTTATCATACATCAGCACCACCAATGACTTGGAAGAAAAATAGCACTTACAGGTGTGCTTGTGTGGTTGCCAACTCGCGAAGTAGACGAATGCAGCGTCTAAACTGAAAAAAAAAACTTTTTCCAGAAATACACATTTGTTCACCAATCAACTCACATTCATATCAAGTACAACATAACGCACAAAACGTCATCGCGTTGTCATCACTGTAAAGTATATACGTCAGCAAAAACACGTGATGTGTTCTCGTGCGTCGTAGATAGGATGACGCCTATGTGAGCGACAACACACAAATGTCGCTTTCCTGTTAGTCGATAGCCTGATCGAAAGTACATATATAGCCAGCTGGAAGCTATCATACAAGTAAGCTACTAGCATTTGCTTCTATATCTGTCTCTCCTTCCGCTTTCTCTTCCCTGATTAAGTTGGGACAGCCTGAATGTGCCACACAAGTGTACGCTACACGCCCACTAGTTTATATATGCTCGCGTCAAGAATGGACTCATACTGCCGATACTACTTTCCTAGGTAACAGTGTCCAAAGCACAATCAGTGATCAAAGTGCGTCAGATAATCTAACACGCCCCTAGCCGAAACTCGAGCACGTTGCCACCAAAACGGACGAATAAAAGTGATGATAATCGGAACGACCACATAACTGCCACGCGTGCCGAGGCAGGTATGAAGGTTTAATACAAATTAAATATTTCAGACGCAGTATTGAAGACTCATGCATAAAGCGTCGTGTACGCAGCTTCTTCGAGTATACTCGTATTCTAATTTTAATGACGTGAAGGCACCACAATCACGTGACGGTTAACCCATGTAAACGTGATAACGACGTCGCTGGAACGTTAGTGGCCTCTGCTCGTCGATATGCGTTATCGGTTCATCAACCCTGCGTGCGATGCACCGATTACAAAGACATGGGATTGCAAACTTCGCCTTTCACCAGCTCGGTACTTCGAAATGGCGGTGTCAGTTACCTGCTGTAATATCTTGCAGTAACATTTTTTTCTTTATTCGTGTTACGGCTCAAGCAAAAACCTTCACGTTACCCTGGTTACATCACGCTACCATTACAGCAGTCGATGCCCTCTTCAGGGCATATAAGGTATCTGTAAACTAGCGAATAAGAGGACAATTTTGATAGGCCAAGGGACAAGTGTATGATGGTGATCGTTAGCTTGGTTAATAGTACAGCCCATGCAGAGCACGTATCAACGACGGCTACCCTGACTCCTGAGAACCAGTCCTAACATTCTCCTCAGCCGGTCTTTACCTACGTCGATTTTATGATCATCAGCAGCAGCCTAACAATACAGAAGAAACGTTCCACCACTCTGGCGGTTCTCGGACTCAACGGCGCTGAATAATTCTATTAAGGGCTTCGCCCGGAGTGCCTACACTTCGACAAAAGCGGCGAGGACTGTATGCGCACTTCTCCGCACGACGCGCTCCAGCGGAACCCGCCCGCGTACCACCACCGGTGGGCCTAATTGAATTAAAACAGCCGATGCCAGCTATTTGCGTAAGCAGGCCAACTTCGCGGCGTCGAATGCCTGCTTTCTCGCCTGAATGGGCTGCGTCCCACTCTCTCCATCCGCCTTTGCTCCGCACCTCTGACCATTTGACGGTTAGGCACCGATGGAGGCGATGTTTTCAAGGGCGCTCGCACTTTCATCAATGTTTCATGAGGTTGGCGCAATCGTGGAGGCTTCTCTGTATAGCTCGGGCTCGTTCCGAGACGCACAGCACCCATTCTTCGGGCTGCCTGCACAAAGCAGGTAAATCCGAAGTGCTAGTAAGGGCTTGGCTCTAGAAGAATGGGGCACCAATGCACGAACTACCTTCAAGTCTGGGCAAACTTGGTAGTCTAACACACCGCACCTCAGTCCGCGCCAATGCTCGAGCAACACTAAAACACACAAAAGAATATGCAGTATTGACATTTTTGCGCTCACAAAATTAGAAAAGCTTGAGTTTTGGACCAAACTATGTTGGGCACAACATCGCAGGAAATCAGCAAAAATAATAAGTGAATCATCATACAAAACGCGGTGCTGGGTTCTTCATGATGTAGGTCACTTACTTATGGATGTTGACGGCACAACCGTAGTCTTCAAAGTTACGCTCTCTTTTTTTTTTTGTTAGGCTTAACTTCCTTTGCCGACTCTACGTTGCCAAGGAGCTCGATTCACTACATCAAATATGAGGTCTGACATTTGAAAGCGTGTTAATGTTTTTTTAAAGAAGTGGTTTCCAGGAAATAAAGCTTCTGCATAATAATAAAAATTTCAATTGTGCCATACGTGTATATATGATGAGATGACTTTATGTATAGGCTAATCAGACAATTTTATTCATTGCCTTTTAGTTAGTATTCTTATGGCACGTATTGCATTTATTCAAGTTTGTCCAGACAGTTTAAAAGGCGCTTGGAATAAAATATTGGCGCCGATTAACGCCGATTTTCATGCTCACGCCATGGAACTTGGGGCAAAAACGCGCTACTACTCTGTTACCTTTGCTGCAATATACGTTGCCAAATAAGTTTAGTGCGTTGAAGAACTACCCATGTACTTCGTACATGCATGTCTTGAGAGAGTCGATTTAATCCCGTTTTTTTCAGCCATGGATGTTTGGGTACCCCTTGAAGAATTATGGAAGTGTTAAGGGACCACTTGATATGTGAGAAAAAACACAGTGGGGGAGTCGTGAATTACCACGGCATGCAGCTTGAAATATGTCCATTTATTTCTCAATAGCAAAGAATGGTCAAAATAAACTGCCACGCCAATCTGATCTCAACAACTTGTCAATAAGCCTGTGCCATCAGCAGTCACATTCAACCCCCGTTTTTAGATGTGTTTGCTGATCAAATATGCAAGCATAGAAAAAGTCCGCTGCGTCGCATTCCTGACAAGTTACGCGGTGAAGCATAAAAAACGCGAAGGGGTCATTGTCGCGGGACACAGAGTGCGCCCAAAAGTTGTTGTTGTTGTTGTTGTTGTTGTTGTTGTTGTTGTTGTTGTTGTTGTTGTCATCGTCGTCGTCGTCATCAGAGGTTGGGTTCCTTGGGGCTTTGTGAACCCGAATTTTAGAACAACTCATCTACTTGGTTTCTTCTCAATCTGAGACGCTGCAAGTCGCGAAACATCTTCGCTTGACCACATTCTTTTTTTAGGGGCGAAGCTCCTTATGGCGTGGCTTGTGCATCCCTCGTAGTACGTAACCACCAGTGGCACATACCCGATATAGGGTTTAACATTTGACCTCCAAGGCGTGGCCGGTGAGAGATTTCTTCTGCGCGTTGTTTAACAATAAAAATAGGGCTCAATGTACCTACCAATGGCTGCTAATGGGAATGAGAGACAGGAGCATTCGGCTTTAAGTCAACGCGCACGCTGTGATCCCCATTAGCAGCCATTGGCATGTACATTGAGCACTATCGGACAAGAATGGTTGCTACATTATACTCGCTGGGTGCAACCTCCTTAGTTTTAGAAAGGTTTAGCGTGCGTTGAGCCGCAAGGCCATGAATACAATGAAATAGTATATACCATGAATGAATTGGAGGTGGTTAAAGAGGGGAAGCAAATATGAGCGCAAGCCGTAAGAATTAAAAGCTGAATCCTCCTGTCTCTCGGGTTGGCCGCTAGGGGGCCACGGTGTGCGGACGCGCGTCGCACTCGGCTCCGCAGATTTCTATGGTTTTTCGGCGATTTCTGGTTGTTTGAAGTGCATCGGATTTCGTGAAGTACAGCGAACAGTGAACGTCGAATTTCAGCGGTGAGTGGCTGTTTTTCGGTCTTCTGCAAGCTGAAAACCTTCGAGGCAGCGACCCGTCGCGCCCGGCCAGACGCACCCGCCGCATAGCGGCTTCTCTGCGTCGTGGTCGCGTCTCAAGCGTCGGCGGATGGACGCTCTTCAGGAAACACCGAGGTCTCCTCAGGAGCAGCCACTGGTTCACACAGATGAGGAGTCTGCTACAGAAACCACTCAAATGGACGTTCAGACCTGGTCACCTGCAGGGTTCGTCCGAAGAAGTCGACAATGTGCTGCAGGGGAACGCCAGGATGGTGCCGCATGGACGGAGGATGGCTGGCACACGGTTTTGAACACGCCGGCAAAAGAAGAACCAGAAGAAAAACCAGAAAAACGCGTCAGAAGCTGTGGAGTGCAACGCCTCGTCAAGCAGCCCACCGAAGCAGGGAAATCAGGTGAAGCGCCGACGTCGTACGAGAAGTCGCCGTCCGCTCCCGCCCTGCCAAAGGACGACATAAAGATCATCCTTAGGCCTCACAAAGGCCTCGCCGTAAAAGACGTACTCGGCTATGAACTTTCCACCGCTTGTAATAGACGCTTGCCACCGACACTTCGACGGTGGTTGCTTCATGCTGCGCGTCCACCCGGGCTCGATATTATCATCGTATCGACGCCCCACGAGCATGTAGCCAAAGAGCTGCGAGAGATCACGCATCTGAATATCAGGGACGAGTGCACTCCTTCAACTCGTATGTGGCGGATCCTGAGGACGTCCTACGAGGCATAGTCCATGGTAATTCCGTCGGGGACTTCTCAAGCAGAACTCATGGCGAATCTCCGTGTGAGAACACAGGGGGTCAAGATTGAGCGGGCACGCATTGCTCGGATCTACGAAGACCGCCATCATTACCTTCACGGGCAGCACACTGCCTAGGTGCGTCTATTTCATGGGAGCGGAAGCCATCTGTTATCCCCACAAGCCTACGAGGCAGGCTTGCAAGGTATGCCACCTCACAGGGCATCGAACTGACGTGTGCCCAACGCCCGACGCCAATGTATGCTCCACGTGTGGAACAAGTGAACCCGCACAAGGACACGAGTGTACCCCTAAGTGCGTGATATGTGGTGAGGACCATATGACAGGTGACAAAATGTGCAAGAAGAAGCTAAACACGTTCCGCCTAGGAGGTCCCGAGTGGATCAGCCAAAACGGAGGCACCATCCACGCTGGTTCAGCTCCGAGCGGGACTCGTCAGTGGAATCACGCTCACGTTTCAAGATCCAAGTCACGGGCTTCCTCAAAGGGTCGAGCCCAGTCTGCGTCCAGAAAACAACTCAACAAACAGCCGCATCAGCAGCAGCACCAACAGCAGCAACAGCAGCAGCAACACAACAGCAGCAGCAGCAGCAACAGCAGCAACAGCAACAGCAACAGCAGCAGCAGCAACAGCAGCAGCATCAGCAGCAGAGAAGAAAGCGCTGGTACAAATCTTGACGCCGCCCAAAGAGGGGACGGAGGCAGCCGCCTGCCAGCCAGCAAACACGGTGAGCTGGGCGAGGATTGGTGTCTCCATCTGCTCCCTTAATTGAGAATCCCGAATATCAGAAAAATGGTTGCCGAGAATAAGCAGCTTGCTTTAGAAACGAGAAACTTCGATGCCAGATTAAGGAGGAACGCCGGGAGTTCCACAAAATCATATCATCTTTAGAAACCAAACTTGAAGCCAGGCTTAACGCCTTAGAGGCGAACAACAACGCCACTCATGCTATCTCCAGGGCAACCGTAGCCCACTCTTTGGGAGGGAGGAACGGCGAAAGTAGACATACCTCAGAGGTTTAGCGAGGAGGCCCACGTTAGCCAGTTACAGATAGGGGAACAGTTGCAGAGCTTGCGAAACTTAATGCGAGAACTCCAATCAACAACAGCAACGAGCAGCGTCTGAACTGCGAGCGCAGATGATGCAGCAAATGCATCAAATGTTTTCGGAGTACAGGAAAGAGTTTGCAGCAGAAACGGAACAACAAAGACGATACGTTAATGACTCAGTTGTAGGCATTCAGCGTGCCATCAACAAGCGGGTCAGTGTTACCTCCGCGAGCAGTCCACTACCGAAGGACCGTCGAATCACGGAGAAAGCAGACACCCCCAATAAAGGCAGTAGTCACCATGGCGCGAACTAATTCCACGCAAAACTCCGACCACCTAGAAATCTTGGCAGTGGAATTGTCGCACGTTCCACAAACGAGCGGCGGCAGTTGCAGAATTACATCCATTCGGCACTAATCCCACCTGATGTAATATGCCTGCAAGAAGTTGGGGAACCGTCCCGTCAAATTGCAGGGATATTACACATTATACGATCCAAAATACCCCCGCGTTGCAGCGCTGGTGAGTAACTTCATGACAGTCGCGCTAGATCATTACGATCAGACTGACATTAATCACCAAATTATCGATGTCTTCCCACAAAAACGAGGAAAAGTACGAACGAAAATTTTAAACATATACAGTCCTCCAAAAACCGGAATGACGACTTCGGCCCACTCCTAAACGAGGCAGTTCGAGCCGTTGGCACCAGAGATCAATTAGTGGTGGTGGGCGACTTTAATGCTCCGAGCACCGCTTGGGGCTACGTCCGGGATTCACCCAAGGAGTGTTATTAGAGAACACCACGTCTAAATTAGGTTTTACCCCTATCACTCTGCCAACAGCACCCACCAGGCTTGGTAATAGCATTAGCAGGGACACGTACCCTGATTTGACCTTCACCTTCAACATTAAAAATGCCACGTGGTCAAACCTCGATGAAAATCTTGGTAGTGACCATTATATTCTTAGCACCTCTATAGCATCACCAAAAGTTCGTCGTGTCGCTGGTGACGTTGTGATGACAGACTGGGTGACCTTTCGAAAAGCGCCCTCTGCCGGAGCAAACGCCCTGTGATGTCAGTGGGTGGGTTGCTTTCATTCGAGAAACGCATGATGCCACCTCTAAGAAAATAGCGCGCACAGTTGAGGCGCCTGCGATAGACCGGCACCTATTGCACATGTGGGATAGTAGGCGACGCCTGATCAAGAGGTGGAAAAAACAACGCCTCAACCGCTGCCTCTACAGGCGAATCGCTGCTCTGTCGGAGGAAGCGAATGAATACGCCACGAAACTTGCCACCGATGGTTGGGTGCAGTTTTGCGGTTCTCTCCGCGGTACACTAGGGACTAGCCAGACGTGGGCGATACTGAGGTCCATGCTGGAGCCGGACAAATCTAAATCCTCCGTGAACCGCATTCTTCAAAGAATAGTACACAGCTACCCCGGCACCGACGGAGAGTTGATCCAGGCGCTTAAAGACCGTTATATCGGTACTGATGTGGTTCCGCCAAGTACATTAGAGTACATCGGTAGCGAGAATGCCACATTAGACGCCGCAATCACGAAAGAAGAGGTTTTCGCGGCAGCCCAGGCAGCCAATCGGAACTCTGCGCCGGGGTCGGATGGTATAACAAACGCTATGATAAGAAACCTCAGCACTGAGGTTCTTGAGCAGATAACGCAATTTCTCAACGACCACTGCTGGTCCCAAGGTCACGTTCCTCCGGAGTGGAAGGAAGCCAAAATAATAACTATACCAAAGCCCGGTAAAGCACCATCGCTCGGAGCCCTGCGGCCCATTTCGCTTACTTCGTGCATGGGCAAGCTCTACGAGCGAGTAGTACAGACACGGCTTCAAAATTACATTGAAAAAGAAAATCTGTTTCCCGCTACCATGATTGGTTTTCGCTCCGGACTCTCAACCCAGGATGCCTTCCTCCTTTTAAAAGAAGAGGTCATGAGTTGCGTACCCAGGGGAGGCGAACATTTGTCTTGGCCCTCGACCTCAAAGGGGCCTTTGATAATGTTTCGCACGAGGCCATTCTCTCTGAACTCAACACAATCGGCTGCGGAAAACGTACATTTAACTACATTAAATCCTTCCTCTCTGGGCGGACGGCAACTATTGGGATAGGCGACACGAGATCGGTGCCGTTCTCGATGCCAAATAAAGGCACACCGCAAGGGGCAGTCATCTCCCCCTTGCTCTTTAACATAGCTATGCGCAGACTTGCTCACGAGCTCGAAGCAATCCCGCACCTTGGATATACATTGTATGCGGACGACATCACACTGGGGCTACGAAGGGTTCACTGGCGCTGAAAGAGCAGACCCTCCAGGCTGCTGCGACAGCTGTGGCAGAGTTCGCAAGAAATAGTGGGCTGAGCTGTGCGCCTGAAAAATCTGAACTCATAAGAATACACAGTAAGTATTACAAAAGTAACGGTGACATAAACTTACAGTAGTAGACGGCCATGCCATAGCCGAGGTTACTCAGGCCCGTATACTTGGCTTCTGGGTCCAAAGCAATGGCAAAGCCAGTCACACGATAACCACCTTAAAGACTACGGTTAAACAGATAGCTAGAATGATCCGTCGCATCACTTATCATAAAAAAGGCATGAAAGAAAAGGATACTCTCCGGCTTGTCCAGGCCTTAGTTTTGAGAGTGACGTATGGCCTACCGTACCACTCACTCGACAGAAGTGAGGAGAGCCAGGTGGATGTGCTCATTAGAAGCGTTTTAAGGCAGCACTTGGTCTACCCACCAGCACACCGACCGAGCGGCTCCTAGCTCTCGGTATACATAACACTTATGCTGAGCTCAGTGCCGCAGTCCTCATGTCTCAGAGGAATCGTCTAAGTGAAACTTCAGCAGGCAGGGCGATACTCACTAGAATAGGAATTTCGCCCCACCCACAGCACATTGATGAGGAGCTGGTCGACGTAGCCCAAGAGGTCCGCAGGCGAATCTCAATCGCACCGGTGCCCAAAAATATGCATCACGACTTTCACGCTGAGCGACGTACTGCGAGGGTAAACTGGCTTCGAAAGCAATTCGGCTCAGCTTCAAATGTCGCGTACGTCGATGCGGCCAGTTTCGATTGGCAGAGACACATAATTACTGTTGTCGACAACAACATGACGCTGCTAACGAGTGCCTCCGTACGCACGACCTCGGCTACAAAGGCGGAGACGATGGCCATAGCCTTAGCCTTAAGGTTTCAGGAGCGTAGAGGGGAGCCATCAGTTATTTTATCCGACTCCCAGGAAGCCTGCCGGCTCTTTTTAAGGGCCGCCTTCCAGCAATGGGGCTGAGGCTGCTAGGATCCAAACTCACTCACCACCATCGCTTGATCTGGTGCCCGGGACACGCAGGTCTCGAAGGCAATGAAAGGGCGGACGCTCTAGCTCGTGCGTTTTGTAACCGAGCGGAGAATCCATCTCTTTCATTGACCATGCCAATTTTACCTAGGGAGATTCTAGCTCACCAGCGCTTCACGCGTCAAAAATGTGGAACACCTCACAGATCCCTTAATGGGGAAGAGGCCACTGACCTTAGAAAAATTCAAACGGATGTATTTCCGCACCTACTGAAGTTACACGCGATACATCCAACTCTTTACCCGGCTGTATGTCCATGGTGCGGTGAAGACCGACTCTCTACCACATATCGTGGGGGTGCGATCGTAAACCAAGCGACATAACCAATTTTCTCGGCGAACCTTTAACACCTAGTATGGAGCAGTGGGAGGCACACCTCGCTAGCTCGGACCCAGGGGTGCAGCTCGCACTACTGGATCAAGTCCGGCGGGCGGCTAAGGCCAGTGGAGCCCTGGACGTAGGGCCCCAACCATAAAGGCTCTAAAACGCCCCTCTCCCTTTCCCCTTCAATAAAGTTTTACTCTCTCTCTCCTGTCTCT
>WOVY01010269.1:0-22709 GCA_013436015.1 Rhipicephalus annulatus | reverse complement strand
CCAGGATGGGCCGCTAGGGGGCCACGGTGTGCGGACGCGCGTCGCATCGGCTCCGCAGATTTTCTATGGTTTTTCGGCGATTTCTGGTTGTTTTGAAGTGCATCGGATTTCGTGAAGTACAGCGAACAGTGAACGTCGAATTTCAGCGGTGAGTGGCTGTTTTTCGGTCTTCTGCAAGCTGAAAACTTCGAGGCACGCGACCGTCGCGCCCGGCCAGACGCACCGCCGCATAGCGGCTTCTGCGTCGTGGTCGCGTCTCAAGCGTCGGCGGATGGACGCTCTTCAGGAAACACCGAGGCCTCCTCAGGAGCAGCCACTGGTTCACACAGATGAGGAGTCTGCTACAGAAACCACTCAAATGGACGTTCAGACCTGGTCACTGCAGGGTTCGTCCGAAGAAGTCGACAATGTGTCTGCAGGGGAACGCCAGGATGGTGCCGCATGGACGGAGGATGGCTGGCACACGGTTTTGACACGCCGGCAAAAGAAGAACCAGAAGAAAAACCAGAAAAACGCGTCAGAAGCTGTGGAGTGCAACGCCTCGTCAAGCAGCCCACCGAAGCAGGGAAATCAGGTGAAGCGCCGACGTCGTACGAGAAGTCGCCGTCCGCTCCCGCCCCTGCCAAAGGACGACATAAAGATCATCCTTAGGCCTCACAAAGGCCTCGCCGTAAAAGACGTACTCGGCTATGAACTTTCCACCGCTGTAATAGACGCTTGCCACCGACCACTTCGACGGTGGTTGCTTCATGCTGCGCGTCCACCCGGGCTCGAATATTATCATCGTATCGACGCCCCACGAGCATGTAGCCAAAGAGCTGCGAGAGATCACGCATCTGAATATCAGGGGACGAGTGCACTCATTCAACTCGTATGTGGCGGATCCTGAGGACGTCCTACGAGGCATAGTCCATGGTATTCCGTCGGGGACTTCTCAAGCAGAACTCATGGCGAATCTCCGTGTGAGAAACCAGGGGGTCAAGATTGAGCGGGCACGCATGCTCGGATCTACGAAGACCGCCATCATTACCTTCACGGGCAGCACACTGCCTAGGTGCGTCTATTTCATGGGAGCGGAAGCCATCTGTTATCCCCCACAGCCTACGAGGCAGGCTTGCAAGGTATGGCCACTCCACAGGGCATCGAACTGACGTGTGCCCAACGCCCGACGCCAATGTATGCTCCACGTGTGAACAAGTGAACCCGCACAAGGACACGAGTGTACCCCTAAGTGCGTGATATGTGGTGAGGACCATATGACAGGTGACAAAATGTGCAAGAAGAAGCTAAACACGTTCCGCCTAGGAGGTCCCGAGTGGATCAGCCAAAACGGAGGCACCATCCACGCTGGTTCAGCTCCGAGCGGGACTCGTCAGTGGAATCACGCTCACGTTCAAGATCCAAGTCACGGGCTTCCTCAACGGGTCGAGCCCAGTCTGCGTCCAGAAAAACAACTCAACAAACAGCCGCATCAGCAGCAGCACCAACAGCAGCAACAGCAGCCAGCAACAACAACAGCAGCAGCAGCAGCAACAGCAGCAACAGCAACAGCAACAGCAGCAGCAGCAACAGCAGCAGCATCAGCAGCAGAAGAAGAAAGCGCTGGTACAAATCTTGACGCCGCCCAAAGAGGGGACGGAGGCAGCCGCCTGCCAGCCAGCAAACACGTGAGCTGGGCGAGGATTGTGTCTCCATCTGCTCCCTTAATTGAGAATCCGAATATCAGAAAATGGTTGCCGAGAATAAGCAGCTTGCTTAGAAAACGAGAAACTTCGATGCCAGATTAAGGAGGAACGCCGGGAGTTCCACAAAATCATATCCTCTTTAGAAACCAAACTTGAAGCCAGGCTTAACGCCTTAGAGGCGAACAACAACGCCACTCATGCTATCTCCAGGGCAACCGTAGCCCACTCTTTGGAGGGAGGAACGGCGAAAGTAGACATACCTCAGAGGTTTAGCGAGGAGGCCCACGTTAGCCAGTTACAGATGGGGGAACAGTGATTGCAGAGCTTGCGAAACTTAATGCGAGAACTCCAATCACAACAGCAACGAGCAGCGTCTGAACTCCGAGAGCAGATGATGCAGCAAATGCATCAAATGTTTTCGGAGTACAGGAAAGAGTTTGCAGCAGAAACGGAACAACAAAGACGATACGTTAATGACTCAGTTGTAGGCATTCAGCGTGCCATCAACAAGCGGGTCAGTGTTTACCTCCGCGAGCAGTCCACTACCGAAGGACCGTCGAATCACGGAGAAAGCAGACACCCCCCAATAAAGGCAGTAGTCACCATGGCGCGAACTAATTCCACGCAAAACTCCGACCACCTAGAAATCTGGCAGTGGAATTGTCGCACGTTCCACAAACGAGCGGGCGGCATTGCAGAATTACATCCATTCGGCACTAATCCCACCTGATGTAATATGCCTGCAAGAAGTTGGGAACCGTCCCGTCAAATTGCAGGGATATTACACATTATACGATCCAAAATACCCCCGCGTTGCAGCGCTGGTGAGTAACTTCATGACAGTCGCGCTAGATCATTACGATCAGACTGACATTAATCACCAAATTATCGATGTCTTCCCACAAAAACGAGGAAAAGTACGAACGAAAATTTTAAACATATACAGTCCTCCCAAAAACCGGAATGACGACTTCGGCCCACTCCTAAACGAGGCAGTTCGAGCCGTTGGCACCAGAAATCAATTAGTGGTGGTGGGCGACTTTAATGCTCCGAGCACCGCTTGGGGCTACGTCCGGGATTCACCCAAGGGAGTGTTATTAGAGAACACCACGTCTAAATTAGGTTTTACCCTTATCACTCTGCCAACAGCACCCACCAGGCTTGGTAATAGCATTAGCAGGGACACGTACCCTGATTTGACCTTCACCTTCAACATTAAAAATGCCACGTGGTCAAACCTCGATGAAAATCTTGGTAGTGACCATTATATTCTTAGCACCTCTATAGCATCACCAAAAGTTCGTCGTGTCGCTGGTGACGTTGTGATGACAGACTGGGTGACCTTTCGAAAGCGCCCTCTGCCGGAGCAAACGCCCTGTGATGTCAGTGGGTGGGTTGCTTTCATTCGAGAAACGCATGATGCCACCTCTAAGAAATAGCGCGCACAGTTGAGGCGCCTGCGATAGACCGGCACCTATTGCACATGTGGGATAGTAGGCGACGCCTGATCAAGAGGTGGAAAAAACAACGCCTCAACCGCTGCCTCTACAGGCGAATCGCTGCTCTGTCGGAGGAAGCGAATGAATACGCCACGAAACTTGCCACCGATGGTTGGGTGCAGTTTTGCGGTTCTCTCCGCGGTACACTAGGGACTAGCCAGACGTGGGCGATACTGAGGTCCATGTTGGAGCCGGACAAATCTAAATCCTCCGTGAACCGCATTCTTCAAAAAAATAGTACACAGCTACCCCGGCACCGACGGAGAGTTGATCCAGGCGCTTAAAGACCGTTATATCGGTACTGATGTGGTTCCGCCAAGTACATTAGAGTACATCGGTAGCGAGAATGCCACATTAGACGCCGCAATCACGAAAGAAGAGGTTTTCGCGGCAGCCCAGGCAGCCAATCGGAACTCTGCGCCGGGGTCGGATGGTATAACAAACGCTATGATAAGAAACCTCAGCACTGAGGTTCTTGAGCAGATAACGCAATTTCTCAACGACCACTGCTGGTCCCAAGGTCACGTTCCTCCGGAGTGGAAGGAAGCCAAAATAATAACTATACCAAAGCCCGGTAAAGCACCATCGCTCGGAGCCCTGCGGCCCATTTCGCTTACTTCGTGCATGGGCAAGCTCTACGAGCGAGTAGTACAGACACGGCTTCAAAATTACATTGAAAAAGAAAATCTGTTTCCCGCTACCATGATTGGTTTTCGCTCCGGACTCTCAACCCAGGATGCCTTCCTCCTTTTAAAAGAAGAGGTCATGAGTTGCGTACCCAGGGGAGGCGAACATTTGGTCTTGGCCCTCGACCTCAAAGGGGCCTTTGATAATGTTTCGCACGAGGCCATTCTCTCTGAACTCAACACAATCGGCTGCGGAAAACGTACATTTAACTACATTAAATCCTTCCTCTCTGGGCGGACGGCAACTATTGGGATAGGCGACACGAGATCGGTGCCGTTCTCGATGCCAAATAAAGGCACACCGCAAGGGGCAGTCATCTCCCCCTTGCTCTTTAACATAGCTATGCGCAGACTTGCTCACGAGCTCGAAGCAATCCCGCACCTTGGATATACATTGTATGCGGACGACATCACACTCTGGGCTACGAAGGGTTCACTGGCGCTGAAAGAGCAGACCCTCCAGGCTGCTGCGACAGCTGTGGCAGAGTTCGCAAGAAATAGTGGGCTGAGCTGTGCGCCTGAAAAATCTGAACTCATAAGAATACACAGTAAGTATTACAAAAGTAACGGTGACATAAACTTACAGGTAGACGGCCATGCCATAGCCGAGGTTACTCAGGCCCGTATACTTGGCTTCTGGGTCCAAAGCAATGGCAAAGCCAGTCACACGATAACCACCTTAAAGACTACGGTTAAACAGATAGCTAGAATGATCCGTCGCATCACTTATCATAAAAAAGGCATGAAAGAAAAGGATACTCTCCGGCTTGTCCAGGCCTTAGTTTTGAGCAGAGTGACGTATGGCCTACCGTACCACTCACTCGACAGAAGTGAGGAGAGCCAGGTGGATGTGCTCATTAGAAGCGCTTTTAAGGCAGCACTTGGTCTACCCACCAGCACACCGACCGAGCGGCTCCTAGCTCTCGGTATACATAACACTTATGCTGAGCTCAGTGCCGCAGTCCTCATGTCTCAGAGGAATCGTCTAAGTGAAACTTCAGCAGGCAGGGCGATACTCACTAGAATAGGAATTCCGCCCCACCCACAGCACATTGATGAGGAGCTGGTCGACGTAGCCCAAGAGGTCCGCAGGCGAATCTCAATCGCACCGGTGCCCAAAAATATGCATCACGACTTTCACGCTGAGCGACGTACTGCGAGGGTAAACTGGCTTCGAAAGCAATTCGGCTCAGCTTCAAATGTCGCGTACGTCGATGCGGCCAGTTTCGATTGGCAGAGACACATAATTACTGTTGTCGACAACAACATGACGCTGCTAACGAGTGCCTCCGTACGCACGACCTCGGCTACAAAGGCGGAGACGATGGCCATAGCCTTAGCCTTAAGGTTTCAGGGAGCGTAGAGGGGAGCCATCAGTTATTTTATCCGACTCCCAGGAAGCCTGCCGGCTCTTTTTAAGGGGCCGCCTTCCAGCAATGGGGCTGAGGCTGCTAGGATCCAAACTCACTCACCACCATCGCTTGATCTGGTGCCCGGGACACGCAGGTCTCGAAGGCAATGAAAGGGCGGACGCTCTAGCTCGTGCGTTTTGTAACCGAGCGGAGAATCCATCTCTTTCATTGACCATGCCAATTTTACCTAGGGAGATTCTAGCTCACCAGCGCTTCACGCGTCAAAAATGTGGAACACCTCACAGATCCCTTAATGGGGAAGAGGCCACTGACCTTAGAAAAATTCAAACGGATGTATTTCCGCACCTACTGAAGTTACACGCGATACATCCAACTCTTTACCCGGCTGTATGTCCATGGTGCGGTGGAAGACCGACTCTCTACCACATATCGTGGGGGTGCGATCGTAAACCAAGCGACATAACCAATTTTCTCGGCGAACCTTTAACACCTAGTATGGAGCAGTGGGAGGCACACCTCGCTAGCTCGGACCCAGGGGTGCAGCTCGCACTACTGGATCAAGTCCGGCGGGCGGCTAAGGCCAGTAGAGCCCTGGACGTAGGGCCCCAACCATAAAGGCTCTAAAACGCCCCTCTCCCTTTCCCCTTCAATAAAGTTTTACTCTCTCTCCCAAAGTACCTACGAATTCGATGCGTTCCGGCAGCCACGCGTGAAACGGCTCGCTAGAGATTTACGCTGATATACCTGCGAAATAATGAACGTAGCCTTTTTACTAACGGTGCATCTGTCGCTGTGGTGGTATACTGAGATGCCTTTCAATTTTGAACGTCGGGATTCCTCTTTCTGTTGTGTTTTTTTTCTGCAACTCACTTTGTGTTCTCCTGAATCCGAAAAAGCCGTTTACAGAGGTCACGAAGGGGGCCGTATACCTTGCGGCACAACCTTTATCAAATTTGCCGCCTAACGGTTCTACCCTTCGCATGGGGCATCCAGTACCGATGCGTTCGCAACAAGAGCAACATATTGAGATGGAAGAAGCCTTGGCTAGACGACCGGAGTACGGCAAAAGATTTGCTCCATGCCTTCAGCTCATGCGCACGGCTTTGTTGTCCCGGGACGGGGTTACCGGCAGTCCTGCTGATACAAAATCCGGGAGCACACACTGATTCAAGCAGGCTTGTGTGTGTCTGCCTATGAGGAAAAAGATTCGCAGACTTCTAAAGCTGTATGCATGTACTGTCCCCTAAAAGTCCCCAAAAAGAGCCTCGCAAAAAATCACTCATTGTTGTGGTCTCGTATAACAGCTCTCGTTGTAAGATTGCTAAAAAGATCAGACAAACCGAAGCGCGAGACTGCCAATATGATTGCAGCTTTCGTCCTTATGTTTACTTGAAAGATGCGGTGCTGTTTTTTATCACCGGAGTACGGCAGTAAAAACTAACCGAAAAACAAGCTTCATAGATGTCCACACTCTTGTGTTTAGAAAAAGTGGTTAACAATTTTGAGTACTTGGTAATCTACTATGGGGGAGCAGAAAGCCGTCCCGTCAAACACCCATTTGATAAGGCCGTGTTGGCAAAATTCTGCCACGAATAAGTTCGTGACACTGATGCTTTCGAGACTGCTTGCTAGTGCGCGAGGCAGTACACTGTGCATCTGAAGTGACTTTTGACTAATCGAGTGATCCGGACCCATCACGCTACCATACACTACTTCTAATAAGGGCTTCGCAATTTCCCTAGTGTGTAGTCTTCTTTTTTTAATATATACACCGAGAATTGTTGCCAGCTTGAGCAAGAATCACTAAACCCGAAGTGACTTAGGTATTTTTTGTACCATTACACTAATGTCCCAAAATGCAAGCACAAACCATCCACCTCTTAAATATGGCGATGCGCAGATTAAATACTACAACAGCAGACGCTTCGATAGACCCGAACTCCTGTAGCCACCGGCTACCCCTATTAATCTTAGCTTGTTAACGTGATGTGTGGTGATTTTAAATGAACATTTCATAGTCGCACACACTCGCGAATCAGGCGTCGGTGGTACACACTCACTGCGCATGCTCGCGTCTCGTGCCAACTGTCGCTCCCTTCTCCCTCTCTCGCCTCGGAAGGCTGACGCAGGCAGCGGCTGCTAGTAAAAAAGCCGGCGCAATTTCCCGCGGTGAAAACTCGAGTAAATGCATCGTAGAAGGGGGGGGGGGGGTTTCACGTGAATGTTGCGTACTTGAGTGTCATTTCGGAATACATCATTGTTATTTCGTGTATCATACTTTGATTTATTTATTGAACGAGAAGCGCTGTCTTCAACGTCAAGCAAAAGCAAAGACGCGCTTTACTGAATTCCTAATGCGCGATTCAGCGCGTATATACACGTACGGGGTGACCAGTGAATCAGTGCGCAGCACGAGCAATCGGATTTTGCTCGCAGACGCTGCCTGCGTCAGCCGTACGAGGCAAAAAAAGGGGGGTAGGGGGGGTAGCGAGAGTTCATACGAGACTCGAAACGCAAGCATGCTCCGTGGTGTTGTCGAGAGGGCCACCGACGCCGAATTTGCGACTATACGTGCGGCTATAAAATGCTCCGCATTTAAAAACTGGCTGCTCGCGGTGCACCACTGTTCGCTAACACTGGATCGCGCACTCTGAATTCAGTTAAAGGCGTCTTTACTTGGCTTGACTTGACGTTTTTCTTGACTCGAGTAGATGCTATAGAAGCAAAATACCTTCAACCAGCAGTGGGGCAGAAGCCCACAGCAGCGTCCCACCACTCATTGAAGGCAACGCTTATCATTCATTCAATAAATAAGAATTAAAAAAATGGCAACATGTCCACGGGGTGAATGATGGAGAGTGGGGTAGAGCATCCATCCGTCCATTTGTCTTTGCTTCCGTCCGTCCATGCGTTCATCTGTGTGACCGTCGGTGTGTCCATCCACTGGTCCATACGTGCATCTGTTCGTGCGTCCGCACGTCCATCCCTGTGTTCGTCCATGCATCCGCCCTGCGTTCGTCCATGCGTCCATCCGTCCGTGCAGCCATCCGTGCAGCCATCCATGCGTCCGCTCATACATCTGTCTTTGCTTTCGTTCGTCCATCTAGTCAAGACTCCAAGTACCACCATCTCTCATCTTTTCATCATACATTCTGTATATAGAAACACCGCAATCCAGCGGACATTCCAAGGACTATACGAGAGGTGGCACACGCAGACTTCTTACGACTTGCGCTTCGTGGCTACTTCTCAGCTTGAACCACCCCGAGTTCATGGTATATACTAATTTACTGTATTCATGGCACTGCGGCCCAACGCTCGCTAAACCTTTCTAAAACCGAAAGGTTACGCCCAGCAAGTTTAACGTAGCAACCCTTTCTTGTCAGATAGTGCTCAATGTGCATGCCGATGGCTACTAATATCCACGGAGTAAATGATGATGAAGAGTGGGGTGAAGCATCGTCCGTTCATTCGTTCTTGCTTCCGTCCGTCCATACGTCCGTCCGTGTGACCGTCCGTGCGTCCACCCGCCCGTCCGTGCGTGCGTCTGTTCGTGCGTCCACCCGTCCATCCGTGTGTTCATCCTTGTGTTCGTCCATGCATCCACCCCTGCGTCTGTTCATGTGTCCAGTTGTCCATGCAGCCATCCATGCGTCCGCCCATACATCTGCCTTTGCGGCCGTTCGTCCATCTAGTCAAGACTCCAAGTACCACCAGCTCGCATCTTTTCATCATAAATTCTGTATGTAGAAGCACCGCCATCCAGCGGACATTCTAAGGACTAAACGAGAGGTGGCACACGCACACTTTATTACTTTCCACCTTTAACCACCTCGAGTTCATGGTATATACTAGTTCACTGTATTCATGGCACTGCGTCCCAACGCTCGCTAAACCTTTCTAAAACCAAAAATGTTACGCCCAGCAAGTTTAGCGTAGCAACCCTTTCTTGTCAGATAGTGTTCATTCTACATGCCAATGGCTACTAATGGGGAATGAGACAAGAAAATTCGGCTTTTCGTTTAAGCGCGCACTGCGAGTTTTTTATTGTTCAACAACACACAGGAGAAATCTCCCACCAGCACCACCTTGCAGGTCATAGCGTAGGTTATGTTATGCACTACTACGAGGGACGAACGGGTACCGCTTTAAGGAGCTTCGCCCCTAAAAAATTGGGCAGATCCCACGTCCAGTGGAAATCCATGATATGTGAAGTACGAATGAGAAATATTGATATCTCACTTTAAAATCAGCACAACGTTACAAGGTGGAGGTAAATGATGCCGTACTTGACTTCCATGTCACGATTATCATGTTTGGATGTGTCGTTTACCTTTGTCATCTATTCACGTCACGTGACACCAATTTCAGTTTATGTGGAGCTAGCGAAAAGGCCACGAGCACGCTATGAGCGTGGCAAATTGTCATGTTCTTACATGATACGCGTGTCAGGATTATCATGTTTGCACCAGTCATTTGTTTCGTCTTGCATTGACATCGCGGTAACACCGAAGTCGGTGTATGTTGAGCTCGAAAAAACGGCCGCGAGCGCATGATCAATGGCCCAGTATACTCCAATGTAGCTTTGACGCGCGCGCGCGCTGAGCACAGTGACGCTACGTTAGCAAATGCCAGCACTCTACAATCTGACTCCAGGCGTGACCGGCGCGACCAGCGTCCGTCGGCGCGGCCCCGATGGCAACCGACGCGAAATGCGGCATGCCAATTTTTTGTACCGATGCGTTACCCAGACAACACAGCGTCTCCCTCGTTTCGTGACGAGGGACACCGGACGTGCTGATAAGCACATGCGCCTAAGCAACGCAGTGCGGCGCGCGCCTGCGAGTATATGGTAGGACCGGCGCCTGGCGTGGCGACGCCGGCGAGCACACGCACCACGTAACGTCGAAATGCATTGGCGCCTCTTGACTTTGACATGTAGTCATGTTGTCACATATGACAAACATGATATCATGTATGCACTAGTCACGTAACTTCTTATTCGATCGGTGTCACGTAACTTTGAAATATGAATATGTGAAGCTAGCCGAAACGGCAACGAGCGCATCATCAGTGTGGTATGTAGTCATGTTGTTACATAACACACATGTCGTGATTACGTTTCGATGTGTCACTTGCCTATGCCGTCCGTTCGTGTCGTGTAATACCGATTTTGGTACATGTGAAGCTAGCGAAACGGCCACCATCGCATCATGAGCGTGGCATGTGGTCAATTGTTACATGACACGCATCTCACGATTATCATGGTTGCACCAGTCACATAACATTGTTCATCCATTCACGTTCTGTAATACCAACTTTGATATATGTGGACGCTAGTGAAACAGCTGTGAGCGCATCATGAGCGTGGCACGTAGTCACGTTGTTACATGACAGAAATATCATGATTTATTCATGTTAGGGTGTTGTAACTTGTGCTCGCAATGCAATCATGTCATATTATATAAGTTTTGCAACATGTCATGTGACCGAAAACCCCCGCAAGAGCTGCAGGACCATGAAATGTAAATATTTACATTCATGACATATATATCATTTTTTCCATGTTAAGACCAGTCAAGTATGTTCTTCATACAGTCATGTTATGCCATGCCAAGTTTGGTATTTATACCATTGTCGAAACGACCAGGAAAGCTAAAAGTCGTAGGAGGCTAGATAGATAGATAGATACATCGATACGCTCTAAGTCACCGACGTTCGCTAAGAAATGCTTCGCATTTAAAAGACGCAATAATAAGCATTCCTAAATCATACCCGATCACGCAACGTTTGACGATGCTCCACCCCCTCTGTGATGCATTTGGTCGAGTTCCCCCCTGTGCCCCGCCGCGGTTGTCTAGTGGCTAAGGCACTCGGGCTGCTGACCCGCAGGGCGCGGGTTCGAATCCCGGCTGCGGCGGCTGCATTTCCGATGGAGGCGGAAATGTTGTAGGCCCGTGTGCTCAGATTTGGGTACACGTTTAAAGAACCCCAGGTGGTCTAAATTTCCGGAGCCCTCCACCTACGGCGTCTCTCATATCATAGAGTGGTTTTGGGACGTTAAACCCCACATATCAATCAATCAATCGAGTTCCCCCCTGTGCCATGATGCGGCTGGAAATTCTTGTAGAAGGTTTTGTTGTAAAAGCAACGCGAAGTTGCGCAGTCTCGCGTGGCAGTTCTGCGCAAGTGTAAGGAGCAGTGACGTCATATGGCGCACAGCTGGCCTGCTGGAGAAGTTTGGGAAGCTGGTGGAGTGGCACTCCCGTAATGTCGCTGACTGGCAATTGACTGTCAATTCATCTATCCATGGTTCGTTCGTCTGAACTTCAATCTTGTATTTCATTTGTCTGTTAGTCCGTGGCTCAACCATAAACCCGTCCGTCCGTACATCCAGGGTCCGCCCATTTGTTCGTGGTCCATTCATTTTTCTTCCATGTGTCCATAGTTTATCCATTGCTTCGTTCATTCTTGGTTTTTTCCATTAGTTCACATATCCGTCCGTCCGTCCGTCTGGTCCATCCATCCATCCATCCATTCATCCATCCATCCATCCATCCATCCATCCATCCATTCCATCCGTCCATCCATCCATCCACTCGGGGGATCATTTGTTCGTTCCCACATAGGTCACGCTACGTACATCTTGGCATAGCTGATATCCATCCATCCATCCATCCATCCATCCATCCATCCATCCATCCATCCATCCATCCATCCATCCATCATCCATCCATCCATCCATCCATCCATCCATCCATGCATCCATCCATCGGGCGATCATTCGTTCGTTCACTAATAGGTCACGCTACGTACACTCTTGGCATAGCTCATATAGTCCACTGCTACTGTTCTTTTATGATTGCCTACATAAACTCCGAATGTTTCAGCCTATTTTCTAAACTGGATGTCAAGCTCTTTAGCAGCAATGTTCGTCCTCAACACGGCGTCCGCTTTGTTACTCCTTCAGACAAAATCATTTCACGACAAAGAATGCACACGGCACTTGTCAGGGTAATGAAAATATTTTTATAACACCGTAAATCAGATACTCACACCACTAATGCAAATTAGCTACACACTGAGACAGTGCTATGAAAGCAGTTACAACGACTACGCATGTGTAAGCCTTCGTCTTTCGTAGAGTCACGTTAGTTTTGCTTCCTACTCGAAGTGACAGGTCTCCAAGAAAACAAACTCAGATCGCCCAGTCAGGAAGATGTAGAAGGAAGCCTTAGGGTTGCCCATAAGCACACGTTTGGTGAAAATACTTAAATAATTGCTATGCGACCCACTCGACAAATCAAGCGAAGCGCGCTACATGGAACAGAGAAGAAGGTTTCAAAAGCCAAAACGGGCAAGTTCATTCTACAAAAGCTAGACAAAGGCCATCGCAGCAAGTGGAAAATGCCGATGAAGTCGCGATGGTGAGAAATAAAATTGAGGTTCCACCTTTGCCCCAAAACATGTACGCGGAACATCGCACCAGTAGGAGAAATACGAGAATGCTGTACTTGTAAAAAATTTCATAAATTTATAGGCTGCAGCATTCGTGTATGCGGCGACATAAGTGCGCAGGTTTAGCTACGTGGTCATGGTGGGCGACTGCGAAGGGACATGAAAAACGAGCGTAACGGTGCAAAGCCTGAAAGGTGGAGGTTATGGTGGAGGAGATGGCCATCGCTATAGAGGTGGCTATCTCCGACGCCCGCAGTAGATTAGCCACTCGCAAGTGCAGTATGTAACAAGGAGGGAAATATTAAGCGGAAGGACAGGCAGGTTAGCCTGTTCTTAGACTGACTGGCTGCCCTGTGGTGGGGAAAGGGGTAAGGGGAATAAAACATGATAGAACTGAAATGTGGCAAAGAGAGAAAGAGAAATTATAAAACAGTGCCGCCATCTCCACGAAGTGAATGATGATAAGTGAGCGAAGCTCCGGAGGTAAACCTGGTAAACTATGATCCTCCGTAGCCCCGCCGCGGGTGGTCTAGTGGCTAAGGTACTCGGCTGCTGACCCGCAGGGCGCGGGTTCAAATCCCGGCTGCGGCGGCTGCATTTCCGATGGAGGCGGAAATGTTGTAGGCCAGTGTACTAAGATTTGGGTGCACGTTTAAAGAACCCCAGGTGGTCTAATTTTCGGAGCCCTCCACTACAGCGTCTCTCATAATCATATAGTGGTTTTGGGACGTGAAACCCCACATATCAATCAATCAATCAATGAATCCTCTGTACAATTTGCCCAATCGATTTTACTACAACGCTCCCCCTAGTGTACGTCACCGCACTAAACCAAACGATTGCCTTCCACCAATGAGACGCGCCTCATGTGCCACCATTCCTATTTGATAACATCTGACATCTTTTATATCACCTACAAGTACTGCCGTCTAGTTTATAACATCTAGCATCTTTCCATCATCCGCTACAAGTACCGCCATCTAGTGAACACTGCAAGAACTAAACAAGAGGTGGCTACATACAGGGGATGGTACCGCCATCTAGTTAACACTGCAAGTGCTAAACGAGAAGTGGCTATACACAGGGGACGCACAGCCCACGCATCAAGGAGTTTCGCCCATAAAATAGCGAAAGGGGAAAAACAATATCAAAGGGAATAAGACACTAAAGTCTGTCTGTGAGTCCAGTTGTCCGCAAAAAGTCTAAAAAAGCTTTAAGGGCCTTGTGGGCTGACGAAGGACTCGGGCAATGACCCGGAATCCTGTGTTCCGACAAATGCCGATCCTCTAGTCTATTCAGAGCTTAAGTAAGTTCTTGTCTTGGCACGTTGAAATGGGTGCACACACACAAATGGGTGCACTCACACTTCGCAGCTGCTGTAAGTGCATGTAGAGGAGCTGGACATTTCAATAAGTCAGGATATAGGAAAAAAGACACAATCCGAAGGTCAAAATGCAATCGAAGAAGACGTAAATATACACTACCACACACAAAAATTAACTTAAAGTAAAAGATGAATCAATCTATCATTCTAAGAATCGGTATACCACGAAGGTCACAAGTGCCTTCCAAGAGCAAGGTGAGCGCTTATTGTGCATGGTTCGCCACGGGGCAAAGATATGACCGCAACAGCAACGAATCGCAATCTCACGCGAAGAATGGCAAGCAGCTGGATACTTGAAGAGAACACATCAAGCTTAAAGTACTCACAAAATTAGCGTACACAGGAAAAACACGGGTTAACAGGACACGTGTCACAGTTCAGCATTAAAGCCCGCTGCTCAAGCACAAAGAAAGGCGCACACAACAAACGCGCAAGTATACTCAGGATAAACGCGAACTTTCACAATTCTTCCTTCTTCGTGTGTGAGCAGCACTCTCCTTCCAGAAACGTGGCTGCAGCAGTGAGACGAGTGACCTTCGTGCTTTCTTTAACTCATGTATATTTAGGGCAAACTTCAGGTGCAGAAGCCCCGCCA
Source organism: Rhipicephalus annulatus (assembly GCA_013436015.1). Lineage (NCBI taxonomy): Eukaryota > Metazoa > Arthropoda > Arachnida > Ixodida > Ixodidae > Rhipicephalus > Rhipicephalus annulatus. Next base: position 8,029 of record WOVY01010269.1, on the reverse strand, counting down.
TGGTGGTCTAGCGGCTAAGGCACTCGGCTGCTAACTCGCAGGTCGCGGGTTCAAATCCCGGCTGCGGCGGCTGCATTTCCGAAGGAGGCGGAAATGTTGTAGGCCCATGTGCTCAGATTTGGGTGCACGTTAAAAAACCCCAGATGGTCGAAATTTCCGGAGCCCTCCACTACGGCGTCTCTCTAATCATGTGGTGGTTTTGGGCTGTTAAACCCCCATATCAATCAATCATCTTCAGGTGCAGAAAGTTGACAACTTTCTGGGACAGCACGACCAAAGCTACGTGGGTAGAGCTTATGCACACGTGCACCATTCGCTACAGTTGACAAGAACGTGCTGAAGTTGCAGAGTTCTAAAGACCACCCAAAATATATGGTGTATATAAATCGCTCGCCGCTAGCAAGCTGGAAAACGGTTGCTCTGTGGCCTAGTGGTTTCGCACCGCACATTGTGGAGTGTGAGGTCACAGGTTGGACGGCATCAGTCAAATTTTTTCTTAGATTATTTTTGTAAACTCTTGGTGTATCCTTTCAACACCATATCTATGACTGATCTACACCAGCGCGAAGTCTGGTGGACCTCGGCATAAACCACTTTCCTTTTAAAAAGCAAGCGGTTGTGCGGGGCAGCAGCAACTACACATCAACCCTAACCAAATGATCTTTCGTATTTGTTACCCTAATCTATATTTAGGGGACAAATCCAAGAATGTTGTGGAGAGGCAACACTGGTTTACTTACTATTGAAAATGCTGTATGCTAGGATCCACCATGACTTTGGGAATGTATTTTCCTCTCGGATGTGACGTTGATGAAACGTTTGTTGTTAGAAACGCAGAGGCAGAGGAGGCGGGACACGTTGAAGACGCTTGCGTTCGCGTCCTTGGCTCAAATCTCGTCCATGTTACCCGCGCGCTTTCCAGGCTCGTGCCTCGTCGGTGTTGACTTCACCATTTGTGAACGGCATCGGCTTCACTAACCCGCGCAACGTCGGCAACAGCCGGGAAACGTGCGCGCACACTAGCGGAAAGCATGCCACGGCGGCGTCTTGCCCGTTGGCGTGATCGCGCGGCAAGCAGCGGCACGCTGTAAACATTGTTGGCGCGCCGCGAGATTATCGAAGCCCGCTCAGCGCACGCACCCACTGGCTCACGGCTTCTTTTCGCCTACAGATGCAGACAGGTGGCAGGGTGAGATGATGCCCCTCGTGAGGATAGGGCTAGAGCATTGCGAGCGGGTGAGAAATGGAAGGGAGAGAGGTGAGACGTGGTGAACACGGCAGGCAGGAGAAGGAGAAAGATGTCACCACGCACTGCTAGGGGGCGTGAGCTACTTGGCACCACTCCAACGCCTGCAACGTGGAGAGTGGTGCGGACAGAGGGACAGCATTACACATGCTAGTGAAAGAGCTGCTTCGCATTTAATATTCTCCCATGGGGAACTGAACACAAAGGCCAACTGGCCATTTTTCGAGTTCAATTGATCTCAGTGAAAGTCACTGTGTATATTTCTTTGCACGTTACCGTCATTTATGCCAAATTACAGGCTCGAGAGATGCTCTGATTGTTTGCAAATTATTTTAAAGATTGCCTCGACATGGTTCACCTGACTTGCCAGAGCTGTTGGCAACACTGCCTGTGTTTTGTCACGTGTCGCATGTCAATGGAAGTGACGTCACCGATGACATCGCTCTTTGGCTGCTGCAGTGTTTACGGTGCTGGCGAGTAGACGATGGTGGCGGTGATCCACGGTGTTCTACCTTCCTGCGTGGTGTTTCGCCGGCGATTCGCTGGTTTAGCGCGCGATTTTCTGTTCCCTGTAGATGGGTGCGCGATGGCTGGTAGTTGGTGTTGCGTTGAGGGTTGCACAAACCACTCACACAAGACGCAGAGTGTTTGCTATCACGGCTTTCCACGTGACAGGGCCCTCCGTGAGAAGTGTATCAGTGCGATCAGGTGGGACAGCTGATTAGCGAGCAAAACAGCACGTGAGTGTTCCCATCATTTCTCGCCGGAGTCCTATCGGGACAGCGTTCACTTTATGGTAACTTGGGGTTGTAATTCATTTATTAATCCCAGAACAGCAGGAATCTCTCGGCAACCGATATTCTCGTCGGTGCGCGCTGGTCTGCAGTGGCCACAAGTGCACCTCTGTAGCAACAGTTTGATTGTTCATACAATAACAAAACAGTGTCTAATCATCCACAGGTGTCTAATTAAGCATAGTGCAGCGCCAGTTGCCCGGCTTGTTCAGCGACTGGCCGTCGTGGCGGTGGTTTGAGCAAAAAAGTCACAGCATATCCAAGGAGTTAATGACGATGAGTGGAGCAAAACACCCATCAGTCCGTCCGTACTCCCGTTCACTCTCGCGTCCGTCCATGCGTCCGTCCCTCCGTCAGCCTGTCTATGCGTCCATCCCTCCGTCTGTCCATCTGTGTGTCCGTCTCTTCGTCCGTCTGTGTGTCCATCCGTCTGTCCACCGTTGCATGTACCCGAGCACACCGCTGAGTGTTAGAGCACCGCGCTGAGTTTTCGGCAACGGTAGTATACTTCACAAAGGCCACTGAAACCTATATTTTATTAAAAAAAAGTGTCTCTTCATAGCGCGCATTGTAGAACCCAGCGCGCATTGTAAATCAAGAGCGTACAATTTAATAGTCCTTAAAGTCTTACCAAGCAGATTTTTCAATTTCGTGCAAAAGACTGCTAAAATTATGGCCATTTCTGCTTTAAAATGGTGATGTCATCAGTAACCATATGACAAAAATGCCGTGATTACGCCTAGCTCTTTACTCATCTAAGCCCTGGGGGCAAGCCTGCAATTCGCTCGGCTCAACCTGGTAAAAACAAAAATTTGTCTTTAAACTGCAGAAAGAAGTGTAGACCACATTCACAATGTTTATTATTTTTTTAGTTCTTTAGCTGCTAATCAAGTGATTGGCGTTCGGTGTTGCCTGCGGCAATCGTTGTGAACAAACTGTAGTTCCTTTTTGCTGCTACTACCATCTACTACATCGCAAAAGCAATGGTTTACGCAAGTCCTAAGCTGTGTCGACGTAACCACGGATGGAAATAAATATCTTTTTCTTGTTATTACTTGCAATTGCACGTGAATGATTAAGGGTGGGTTGGCACAACAGCCCGGATGATTTCTAATGAAATCTAGTTAAACAGGCTACAAAATCGCCTAGAGGAGCATTCAAAGCGAGATTAGAGGGAGAAAAAAAAAGGCTAAACATTTCCTAAGTTAAGCACTAACTCATGAAGATCAAAACCAAAAGGAAAGATAGGCAATCGAGGATGACTTGGAAAACACGTCATCCAGCCTTCAATGCTCATGCTGCTAAGAAAGTGCTGTTTTCCACCTTATATAAAGTGCTACAGTTTTCCGCGATTTTCTACCCTTAATTCCCAAAGTGGGTAATCTCATCCCCCAGTATTTCCCAAAACTGGTCGACGCCATTATTTCCGCAAGACTGACGTCTTCAACCACTAAACTATTTATTTTTGATCCTTGATTTTCAAAAGTGTCCAAAACTATGCAAGATCGCTGGCTGTAGTGCTGTTTGTTTTAAAAAAAAAGTTCGTTTCTTTGTAAGTACTAAATTGCGGGCAACAATTATTTTCCTCCTGATTGTGAAGTTTGATGATATAGTTGTCATAACAGTGTGTAGTCAAATTGCTCATATTATATCGTCATAATGTCCAGTGTCTATATTCAATTTCATCGGGTGCATAGGTATTTCAAATCAAGTTGTTCCCTTTATTTTTAAGTAATGAAGGCAATACCAGTGCATGGCATTTAGAAATCAATGAACATGTGTTCTGGAGCATTTGAAGTAGAGTGTAAACGAAGTAAAATAAATAAGGGTTGGAAGAATGCACTAAAATTGTAGAGATAAATTCGCACAATACTTCGACCATGACATTTTCTTACCTTAGGTGTTGCTGGCAAAGTTCCCATTTACTAATTATTATTGCATCCCTCAGAACATATTCCTACTTGTACTTATTTACTGAAGTCAGTATAGATAGGGGAGTACTTTGGCATTTCTTGGTCATGGCCACTCTCTAAGAGAATAGATTATTTTTGGTAAATATAAAATAAATTCTTGCGTAAGATAAGTAAAGACTTTTTGCGTAAGATCAGTAATTTAATATCGCATTTTTTTCTGCGGTTTATTTTCGGTTTATGTTTCTTGGCGCTGAATTAGAATTTGACGTAGAAGTGTAGGTGGCTTGATCACGTGACCATGCAAGAATTTGGCGAACGTCATGGTAATTATCGCCTCCTCTCGCACACGCGTGTCACACAAGCATCTGCAAAACAAACGGGCAGCAGCCATGGTGTTGTGGCGGTACGAATGTGGCGCAGGTCTCCGGACCTCATTCACCTCGCTATATTAGGCAGCGAACGGCAAGCGGTGAGGAGGCCGCTACTCTTTTACTTTCTTATGAGGTGGGGGGGGGGCTACACAGCTTACACAATACCATATTAAAGAGGGGGCGCTGTGGCTTAAGGGGAGGGGGGTGAAGTCAGCACCATACATTTACATAATAGGGAGGGGGTGCTCAGCGATAAAACTTTGCCCCCCCCCCTAAGCCCTCCCCCCACCTAAGGAGAAACCTGCATTTGCCTACACCAACTACAGCTCTGGTGTGACATCGTTGCAACTTTCGTTGCCCTTCCTAGAGAGCTACGACAGCTCTGGAAGCACTTGAGACCGTTGGTCGGGAAAATGAGCATTTAGGAATTCTTTGTACGTGCATTAAATATATTATGAACGTTTGCTCTCTCCGACTATTCGCGTGGAGTGCCCTAGCTTTACATAAAAAACCCACAAAAGACTTGTTTTAGCTTTGGAGTTTGATGGCACCACTTATTTACTGTTTACTCGTCTTAGAAACAGAAGTGAGACTCTGGCGTTAAAAATGCTGCATTTTGAAAACAGTACAACCACTAGAACATGCTTTTCCACGATGTTTTGGGAGTTGCGGCTGCATTTTTTTTTATTGGAGAGCTTTCTGCAGTGACCGCTGGGAGCACTGATGATTCAGTGTCGTTTCAGCGGTGTCGTTCCGGACGGGTAAGTTTTCAGCTACTTGTACATAAAGAATGTTGATACTAAATGGAAGAAGCGAACTCAAAAATTAATTGTCATAAAAGTATTTAGACAACAGCAAATACCGAGGGAAAAGGAAACATCGGCTAAGAAGAAGTTGGAGGAAACAAAGACGAAATTAATGTGGAAGATTGAAATGCTTACAGAATAATCACAGGGGACTTACCGAACTTTAAGGAGGATATTGCAAAAAAAATATCTACGATAAGTCTCGGGGTAGTTCTATGCTGTTCTAGGCCATAACGGGAGTATTGCGGACCGAAACGTACCGATCCAAATACGAAGGCACAGACACAGTATGTAGTACCTGGGAGGAGGAGGAGGAAACGGCTGAACATTTCGGTAATGTTCTCTAAAGACTCCACCCTATAGTCCAAGGTTATATCGCGGAATGTTTCAGAGCATTCAGGGGTTTAGGAACAGTGAAGGCAACATAGACTTTAAACGAGTAGAAATAACCAGGAGGAGGCCACCTTATTAGTGGCGGCGATCGATGGGCGAGTGAAATTCAATCCTTCAACACATAGTGATAATACTTAACATTATGGCTAGGTGGCGGGAGCCACCGCTCGATCTAAAGGGCATAGCCGGATACATTCATCGATCCATCATTGAAAGCTGCATCTGTTCACGCATCATCAAAGTTCGGACGTTGCTAAAACCTAATACCAAGCTTATAAAGGTGATTATAGGGTGCGCCTAAATTGGGGCCGTTGCAGTTCATGAAGAATGCTAGAGCTTTGGCCATCAGTGGTGATTGTTCTGTGAAGAACCTTTTGCCATCATCATTAGGAAGGCTAGAAAGAAGGTAAAAGACGCGGCGCCAGGGCTGCCTGAAAGCAATGTTCTTGGGAAGGCTACAACCAAGTTTCTGATGGGGATAGCAAAAACGTGACTATTACGAAGGTATAGCTATGGCAATCTGCAGCTTTTCTACAATGCAAGAGGATAAGCTCAGCTGTTCCTTTTTTTTCTTTTGTCTTAGCTGCATCAGCAATCAGGCGTATAATAGGATTTCGGAAATGTGCAATTTTCACGGGTAAGCAAGAACGCAGAAAATCAACCAATAGGGCTCAGTCTTCACGGAGGCGTGCCACGTGCTTGTATCCTATCTTCCGGCGAGCAATTCATCTGAACACGCTCACTTTGTTCCCGCCCAGCGAATACGCCAATACATCCAATCGTTCCTTGCACTACCGGTGGAGTGGTTCATTGTTCTAGACAAAATCTCGAAACTAGGAAACAAAATTAGAAGTCAGACGCATGAACCATCTCCTCCAAAAAAGAATGAGGCACTGCTAAGCTTATAGCGTTTGCGCCCTTGTAGTAATTGCAATATTCGTGAAAGGGTTTTTTTAGCAAGCACAAGTTCCGGGAACAAAACATTCCGCTTCAAGCCAATACACCTCAACAAGTAATAACTCTGTGTTGCTTTTTCAAAAAAATGAAGATATATCTACTCTCCAAGTAATGTAACACACTAAAGTTAAGTAAGCCATAAGAAGTTTAACACAAGCTTATGCGCGAAGCTTCAATACAGAGCAGAATCTTTCTCGGTGCTGTGTGTCTCTATGTATATATGTATGACATAAATCATATTCTGTGTGAAAGAAGTGCACGAATATTTTCTAAGAACACGCTGACCTCAAGTTTATATCTAGTGGAACTAAGCAGAAAAAAGCAAGGTTACAGTACATGTAGCGGCGAGCAGCTGAACTCATTCTTAGTTCAGTTTATTGAAGAGAGAAGCACGTTCATACGAAAAATGCGTCTAAGTAAAGAAATACGTTTTTTATTGGTAAAATTGGTCGTATTTGCATGCTTTGCTGCAAATGTCGTCGAAAGACGTTGTCTTCTGTCGGCCTTCTTTTGTGCACAGTCGCATCAACGCGTATTAAAAGTTGGGTGTATTAACAGCTACCAGCGGTGTAAGAAACACAGGCTATTTAAAATACCTATCTCTATATTCCTACTAAAGTATACCATCTCACGCACTACCATGTTGTGGTGTGTCGCCCCATGTGAGCATGATATTGGCTTTTGATCCAGAACGATCTCATGTATGAACGCAGCCACCAATTCAAGATAGCTGCACATTCAGAGAGCGCTGAAAGTTCAGTCGGGTGGCTGAATTGTGTGACAGACAGACAGAGAGACAGACAGTCGAAAATTTGTGGTTCAAGTATCTAAAGGTAGACTATCGTTATTGAAAAAAAGGGCAGTGACTTAGCTCAGCTATGCCATGATATACGTAGCCTTAGCAAAGGTTCAGATGATTATTCTTAGCTTTCGAGATATCATGCTTACAGCTATTCTAATGACACACACACGGTATACGTATTATGTGGCACATGTATATTTATTTTGCCGGGCAACTACTTCGGGATCCGATGAGTTAAGCTTCTCCGCTCTACTGCACCGTTGAGCAGCATTTTCACTCTCCTTCTCCATAGCTATACCACAATGGCAAACGCCAGTCAGAGGCGCTATCAAGCGGCTCCAGCGCAGTGTCAGATGGTGACAGATGGCGACTGCACAGGGAAGGCGCACGCGTCGGCGTCCATATGTCTACCAAGACTATGACGACACTCCTCTGGAAAGCGCACACCGGCGGCGGCGAGCCGCGCGCGGCCGCGGCCGAGTGCGAGGGAGGTGCCGGCTCCGGTGCGTGACTCTTCCTACGAACCACTAACCAACCACCACTGATCGTTTGCGCAGCCCATCGAATGGCGCGCACACCGGCGGCGAGCCGCGCGCCATGGCGGCGGAGTATCATTGCGCATGCGCAGACCAGTGCACGTAAAATTGGCTCAGCAAGACCAGTGTAGCTAACGCTACCAAAACGAAGGAATAGCATAAAGTCCCAGCGCCGTGACCCCATTGTCTCGTTCGCCCAAGGAGTTGACAA
>WOVY01010268.1:0-144243 GCA_013436015.1 Rhipicephalus annulatus | reverse complement strand
TGCATACGTCGATCAACTCACGGCCCTCAGTCCCATCAGCAGCGAAGGACTGACCACGACGGTGGGTCAGATCTGCAACGCAGAAGAGGGTGCTAAGAATCTCTGGATCCGGACAGGCCGCCATTGGAACCTGAACTTGGCAACGTTAACGCTAGAAGCTTATCTGGTGAGGCAGTCTGCTGTACTGTTCGAGGAGCTAGATAGTGTTAATGGGATAGAATAGGGCTAAGTGGAGTTAGAAGGACAGATGAGGCCTATATGGTGCTACAGAATGTGCACGTCTTTTGCTATTGGGACAGAAGAAAACTTCGAGCGGGGTTCCTAATTCACAAAAGGATAGCTGGCAACATAGAGGAATACTATAGTGTTAATGAAAGGGTGGTAGGTATCGCAATTAAACTCAATGAGAGATACAAAATGAAGGTGGTACAAGCTTACGCGCCTACATCAGCCATGATGACGCTTCAGATGAAAGCTTCTAAGAAGACGGGGAATCGGCAATGAGTAAGGTAAAAACACAGTATAATATACTGATGGCAGACGTTCATGCAAAGGTAGGGAAGAAGCAGGCTGGAGACCAGGCAGTAGGAGATTATGGCATCGGTACTAGAAATGCCAAAGGAGCGATACTAGTAGAATTTGCAGAACAGTAAGTAAAAATTACGGATTTTGAATACCTTCTACCGAAAACAAGGAAACTGTAAATGGACATGGCGGAGCCCAACCGGATAATTTAATGTCGAAAATAAGAACGAAATAGAGTTCATAATGAGTGCACACCCAGGCTTCATGCAGGATGTGGAAGTGGTTGGCAAGGTACGATGCAGTGATCATAAAATGGTACGGTCCGAAATTCCCCTAGACTTCACGAAGGAATGACAGAAACTGATTCGCAGAGGCCAATCAGTGAGCTATCTCTGGGAGGGAAAGTACAGGAATTCAGAGTTTGGCTTCAGAAGAAGTACTCAGCCCTTAATGAGGAAACCAATCGTAGCGCAGATAAAATGAATGATAATCTGACGAGTAACATTACGGAGTGCACAGTGGAAGCTGGAGGCGCGGTAGTTAGACAGGACACTGGGAAGCTTTCCCAGAAAACGTAGAATGTCATTAAGAAGCACAAAGCAATGAAAGTCTCAGTAAAACAGACAAAATAGAAACTGGCAGAGCTGTCGAAGTTTGAGTATTTAGCGTTATGGAATTCAATGTATGAAGGCTTATAACATGGAGAGAATTGAACATGCGTCTGCAAAACGGCGGGAGCATCAAAGCAGTGAAGAGAAAACTTGGGATAGGCGAAAATTGAATGTATGCACTAAGGGACAAAGAAGGCAAAATAACTACCAATATGGATAGGATAGTTTAAAATACGGAGGAGTTCTACAGATATCTGTAGAGTAGCCAGGTCAAACCACGACCTTAATATTATAAGAACTAGCAGTAACACAAATGGACACCCCACCAGTTATGATAAAAGAAGTCAGAAAGCTTTGGAGAGCATGCAAAGAGGCAAAGCTGCTGGTGAGGATGAGGTAACATCAGATCTGCTGAAAGATGGAGGATAGACTGTGTTAAAAAACTAGCCACCCTGTTTACGAGGTGTCTCCTAACAGGAAGAGTACAAGAGTCTTGGAAGAATTCTAACATCATCTTGATACATAAGAAAGGAAAGACAAGGACTGGAAGAATTACAGGCCGATCAACTTGCTATCCATAGTAAACATGCTATTTACAAAGGTAATTGCTAGCAGAGTAAAGAAAACATTAGAATCAATCAACCAAAGGAACAAGCAGGATTTAGAACAGGCTACTCAACAATTGACCACATTCATACTATCAATCAGGTAATAGAGAAATGCTTAGTTTATAACCAACTACTATACATAGCCTTCTTAGATTACGGGAAGGCGTTTGATTCAGTAGAAATATCAGCAGTCATGCAGACACTGCGTAATCAGGGCGTCGATGAAGCCTAAATAAACACGCTGGAAAATTCTACTGGGGATCAACAGCTACCATAGTGGTTCATAAAAAAAGCAACAGAATATTAATCAAGAAGGGTGTAAGGCAGGGGGATACAATCTCCCCAATGCTATTTACCGCGTGCTTACAGGAAGTTTTCAAATGCCTAGAATAGTAACAATTAGGGATAACAGTTAATGGAGAGTACCTTAGTAACCTGCAGTTCGCCGATGATATGGCATTGCTGAGTAACTCAAGGGACGAACTGCAACTCGTGATTACGTAGTTAGACAAGGACAGCAGAAAGGTGGGTCTTAAAATTATTCTGCACAAAAATAAGTAATGTACAACAACCTTGGAAGAGAGCAGCGCTTCGAGATAGGTAATAGTGCACTTTAAGTTGTAAAAGACTACGTCCACTTAGGGCAGGTAATAACCGCGGAGCCGATCCACGAGATCGAAGTACCTAGAATGATAAGAATGGGGTGGAGCACATTTGGCAAGCAGTCTCAAATCATGACAGGTAAATTGCCACTATCCCTCAAGAGGGTATAACACTATCCCTCAAGAGGAAGGTATATAACAGCCGTATCTTACCGGTTGCTTAGCTACGCAGCAGAAACATGGAGACTTACAAAACGGGTTCAGCTTAAATTGAGGACGACGCAGCGAGCAATAGAAAGAAAAATAGTAGGTGTAACCTTAAGAGAGAAGATGAAAGCAGAGTGGATTAGGGAACAAATGGGGGTTAAGTATATTACAGTTGATATCAAGAAGATGAAATGGACATGGGCCGGGCATGTAGCGCATAGACAGGATAACCGCTGGCCATTAAGGGTAACTAACTGGATTCCCAGTGAAGGCAAGCGGGTTAGGGGGAGACAGAAAATTAGGTGGGCAGATGAGATAATGAAGTTTGCAGGTATAAATTGGCAGCAGCAAGTACAGGACCGAGTTTTGTCCGTCCACGTGTCTGTCTGTCCATACATCTGTTTGTCCATCGTCTGTGGTCTGCCTGTCCATCTGTCTGTCCGCATGCCCATCTGTCTCTATGTCTTTCCGTCCATCCATCTAGTAGGTGATTTCTCCAAGTGCCTCCATCGCGCATCTTTTCATCATTCATTGATCATATACAAGAACCGCCATTCAGTGGACATTCCAAAGACTAAAAGGAGAGGTTACTACTACATGCAAGAGACGCACGGCTCACGTCTTGAGCTTCGCCCCTTAAAAATTCTTGGTGAGGCGAGTTTGGAAACCACCTATTAACGATCTTAAGGCCACCGTAGTATCCGCTTGTCTATCTATTTTCTTCTCTTTTTTATAATATTTATTATACGGACAAAAAACTGACACGTTTCCTGTGCTTGCATCACAGTGCAACGACGAACACACAGCATTTAAGAATACCTACGCATCTTTAGATGGAATATACGGAGGTCTTTTCTAATCATACACCACAACAGCAGTAAGGGTGGATAAGCACCCTACCATTCTAAATACCATTCTGGTTGACAACTAATTTGATCATATATAGTGTTAGTTGAGTGGTCATCATATTTAGGTGGTTGATTTGACTCGATAAGTGGGGTTTAACGTCCCAAAACAGCCATATAAAACGATAGACGCCGTAGTGGATGGTTCCGAGAATTTCGACCACCTGGGGTAATTTTACGTGCACCCAAATCTGAGCACACAGGCCCGCGGGATTTTTGCCTCCTCGAACATGCAGCCGCCATAGAAGGGATTCGATCCCGCGACTTGCGGGTCAGCAACCGAGTACCTTAGCTACTAGACCACCGAGGCGGGGCACTAATTAGGTGGTATGTTGAAGAAAATATTGGTGATGCGCTTATCTGTAACATGCGCGTACGCTAAAATTGCGTTACGGAGCTTAGTATAGCAATGGGTTCGGAAAGGGTAGTGAGTGTGAGGGGGGTTGAAAGGGAGTGAAAAATGAATATGATTGACCGCGGGAGATTGAGAAAGAAAAACAGAAATAGATTGAAAGAATGAACGCGAAAGAGCGATTACAGAGAAATGGATGTATGAAGAAAAAGAAAAAGAAAAAATGGGAGGGATGGAAAGAGAAGGAAAAAAAGAAGATAGGAAAAAAAAAAGCACTCAGAAACATGTTGTCCGACTGCGAAGAGGAGTTGCGCGAAATCGCAAATCCGTTTTCTGGACATCAGTTTCTACAAGCACTGAAATATTTATACATCAGTTTCTACTAGCACTGAAAAACGCCTGAGTATTGTCCCTTTCCATGCGGTTTTCTGTGAAAGAGATTTAATGATATAGATGAATATCTGAAGTGCAGTATCTTGAGTGTATCTTTGAAGACCGGCTTGGGAAAGTGCCACATGCATTGGACTTTAAAATGACGAACACCGAAACTGCAGTCTCCGGACAATTCGATTGGGGGCGTTTATTTGGATTTATTTTACCTGCTTATAACAAGCTGTCGGCAATGTCATATTCTTAAAATATATGTTGCTTAATGTGAGCTTTAAGTTGCGTAGTTTTTTGTGCTCCAGGGTTAACTAGAGTGAAAAAAAACTGAAGCGGATTAACTAGGATTAAGTGGAGTGTGAATTGTCGTTGTGATATTTTGTAGACCCACTGTTATAATAACCCATTTTTTCTTTGTTTCTTTTGCGATGGTCTGAACATTGTACTGAGTGTATTTTGCTCATGTAAATGTGCTCTCCTCCTTACTATTCATAACATTTATGTCATGAATATTATATTATGAATTTCAGTGTCTTGCTGTTCGTGCGGCGGTTTCGTTCACATGGCATATGGCAAAAACTGATATGGTACGACATGACTGCATGGCGAACATAGGTGACAGGCCCTAACGTGGAAATGATGACATGCATGGCAAGTACATTTCCTATAACGCCACGCTTATGTTGCGCTCGCAGCCATTTCACTAGCTTCACATATAACAAACTTGGTGTTACGTGACGTCAATGGACGAAGAAGGTAAATGACAAGTCCACACATGATTATTATGACAGGCGTTTCATGTAAGACATGACTACATGCTATCACATGCTACATGCTACATGCTACGTTACATGCTACATGCTACATGCAAGTACGACTGCTATGCAAATATCGGCGTCTGGCTTGCTGGTAGCTTGAAAGAGAAGTAAGAACATTGGAGAGGTTCTAGTAGAGCGGAGAAAAACTTGTATTTACTGACTGTACAGAATTTACATGAGAGAAGACATCAAAGTTACCAGAAAAAAAAAAACTTTGGATATGAACCGTATTCTGTAGAGTGGCCCATGGGATTCGGCAAAGTCGGTGGTGCCTAACACCGTAATAGCGGTTCAGAACACTTGGCGGAACTTCAGGGCCACTTCTTAGTCCCTCAGTGCTCCGCCCTTACAGAAATATTTGGCGAATCGTCACCTGCTTGTCCTATGATAAGACATTACACTTGGTTGATCAAAAACCTGCCACAAGGACGCCACCTTCGTGCTCTTGAGGGCTCATGCCCTCTCCCCCCAAAAAAACCAAAACCAAAAATTAAATAAAAGAAAACTTTAAAAGGTCATAGAAGGATGCGCAAGCTTAGCGGCGCATAATTATCCAGAGTTAGAGCCACACGTACTGGGGTTTCCGGCTACAACAGCGGCATCCCTGTAACTCGTCAACTTTTTGATGGCGCGGCAATAATGCGCCTGTCCCCTGTGCGCTGTAAGAGTAACCACTCGCTGACCACACGTCGCTCCACTGACAAGCTCATTTGCAAGGATTCACGCGAGAGCAGTGTCAATGCGATAATACGCACCAAATCGCCGACCCGGCATTAGATCGTCGTGACATCAGCCACGCTCTCACGTGTCGCCAGCCCACGCGCTTCAGAGAGCTACTGGAGCTAAGCCGGACCGAGACGAAAGGTCGAGGGTGATCTCACGGTATCGCAATGCACGCTGCCGAGTTCCAGGGGCCCGAACAGTGCACAGCCGGGCCCTCAGCAGAACTGATGCGAGGGTCACCCCGCCACACTGAGTCCTGGAATTAACCCATTCATGTGCAGGCCGACAGTGCCGTGAGGTAACCAGAGGTCGTCACAATGAGGTTTCTAATCCCATCCCCATTGTTGCCCACGTGGGGGTCAGTTTCTTTTTCTGAGTTAGCAGGAACTCGAAACGCTCGATAGTATCAGGTGCTGCGGCACTTCGTGGGGTGCCATGCGGGCGCCGCACTGTCTCTGTGGTCAGGGCTAATCCGGTCGAACACGCCTCGACTGAGTGCCATCAAAGCAGTACGGCGAGCCGGAGCAAATAGAACGCAACGGCTGGCATGTATCCCTAAGCTTACCTCACAAAGTAAATAAAAGTAAACAAAAACTGCCATGCAACCACTTTTCACTGCGGTCCTACAATGGACCTTGATGTCGAACTTGTCACCATGAGAAATGTTCCCGTCACAGGCACATGTGGTGCAAAAAAAAAAAAAAACCCTTCATGGCATGAAGCATGGCGATGCTGTCGTGTTCGTAGTACTGCTGATTTGAAAGAATCAGAATCTACATAATTACGAAACAAAAGAGAAGGGTGCGGTGTGCACGTCAATTTTCTCGCCCTCCCCTTCCTGCTTTTTTTTCCACTGCTTCTCTGAAAGAGAAGGGGGCTGAGGCTAAGCGTCGAAATTGGCGTTGCCGTCTTAAAATGGCTGATAAACAACGCAACTAGGATTCCCAACTAAATGATACGAATCTCCGGCGGAGCAAAAATATTCATATCATACAAAAAACTAGGAATATCAGTTTTAAATCACGCCATACACGCAAAGAGATATCAATTTTTGTTAAGAGAACCTGCGTATGTCTTCCTAGGGCGTATGAGATTGGACCATTAAGGAGGCCGGCTGCCCCGAAAGCATGCATCAAAGTTTCTCTAATTGAAGACGAATGAAAGCTAAGTGCCCTATTAAGCTTCAATCACATTGACTGCAATATAGTAATAGGCGAAGATTGACTTGAACGTCGAAATGCTGCGTAGATTTTGTACAATTTTATTGCTCGCAAACTACACTCTTGAAAAAAAATGAAGTGACGTTCGCTCCATTTAGAGAAAAACGGCGATGTCACCAATGTTTGTCTTTAAATAGAGAAACGTTGCTTTTTTTGCCACGTAGAAACATGTTCCTCCCTATGAAAACCAAGATGGCTGACCCCAAGTTAGCGAAGTGAGTAGGCTTAGCAAATGCATCGATTCTCGACTGATAAGGAGTACATGGACCTGACAGTTACAAGAAACGGTCCACCTGAGCATGATATCGAACGAAATTATCATAAAAACAAGCAGACGAACCTGTGTTGATGAAAACATCACAAAAAAGAACGACAGGGCTGGTTGGTTTCGTTCGGCCAGCGAGGCGACGTTCACTTTGAAAGACACGGATACTGCAGAGTCCTCACCTAAAGAGTGCATGCTAGGCTTGCTATATTTATTGCTTGCAGATTCACATAGTGTAGCGACGTTATCCACACGTTTAAGGGGGCCGCAGATACCAAGATGTGCCTCCAAACAATAGACTCGATCATTGCGAAAGCATTCCGACTCATGGAGGAAGAAAAAACTAAGGAGAGGCCCTATCGCATCCGAATGCATTTCGAGAAGTGTGGCGGAAGTGACATCAAATTTGTGGAGGCAAACAAACTGGTATGGGGCAAACAAAACAGTTGACCTTCCGCGGCGTGCTCTCAGCGCTGGTTCGCTTCTGCGCAGACTCATAGCCCCGGCGTACACTTGACGCGTATTGTATGGTTTGCATGCACTGAAATGTTGCGAGCACACCTTTCCGAGACTGTTCGTGCATAACAGGCCCGAGCGTGGCGTCCTGAAAAACTTCGTGGAGTGTTTTTGTGCAACGACACAGAAAGCACCGGTACGTGTTGTAATGAAAATCATTCAGCCCCTGCATCATCTTATTCGAACTCACCCGGCAGTGACTTACGCGTTCTGCTCGCCGCAAGACCTTTTTCTTTCTCTCGCTCTCTCTCTCTCTCTTAGCCGGATTTCCTGATCTACGGGCCAATCAGCAGTTCTTTGCTCGGATATAGTTTCAGTGTGGCAATGCACGATTTTGAGAGCTTGCTTCGTCGCTATTCCGCGGAACGCTAGCCTATACTTGACGTACTTCACGTAGGTAAAAAGACACAGCTGTATTGTATACGCGATCTTGCACGTAAAGTGTGTATTTACAGTGCGCCCACAACTCGCACTCATCGAGCGCACACTGTACAATACATACACACTTAGTTCGATAACAAGAAAAGTTTATTGTCCTTCCGCATGAACGAGACAACTTCTAAAAAGGCGACACGACGCCTGCAACACTAAAAACGAAAGTTCGCGTGTGTTCTTAGTTGACACAATGAGTATAGGAACCAACGGAGCGTACACCTGAGAGCTCCACATGCAAACGCCATCAACAGTGAAGTGAACATACGTTAAAAGTGCCACCAGGTACATCCGGAGGTGCATGTGATTCGCACCGAGTATTCACAACAGCTGGGCGTCACACAGCTTTTCTAAAAAAAAACACGCAAAAGAAGCAGCTCCCGTAGATTCACTCGCTGCCTGATGAGAACACCGCTTCCAAGGCCGCTGATGCGGTTGCTGGCCGGAAATCGCGAATTGTTTATCTGCTGCTCTGCTAGGAGGTTGTGCGGGTGTGTGCGATGAGGCGGCTTGACAGATATGACGTCAAGGTCTCTCCTATATTTTTTCTTCCTCCATGTTCTGACTCAGTAGGGCAGTTTTGATAGATAGATGTTATGTTATATAAGTAGCTGGAGGAGTGAGAGCGTGACAGCCGTGAAGTAGGCAGTAGCTGGCCCCATCTTGAGGGGCTGAACGATACTAAAAAATTGGCCCCGTATCTGCAAGTTAATTTGCAAATGTCGCCGAAAGACGATAGACTTGCGTATGGAGAGAGTGAACAAAACATTTATTTGAACTTGTGCGCAAGAAAATCTGTGAATGGTATTCTGGAGGCACTGCATTTGAGTGCCTCGAGCGCGAAGCGGCACGGCCGCTGGATAAAAAAGCGCACGGCCGTGTGCTCTTTCATCCAGCAGCCGTGGCAGCAGAGGCGAACGAGCGGATCAAGTCACGTCATACGTGAGACATGAGCGCCATCTGGCAGATTTCTTCAAAAATAAAGTGCGTGTAACGCTTGCACGAAAAGGAGTGTATATCCAACGCTTTGTTCAAACGAGACGATGGTGGCGCCTAACCGTCACCATGTGTTCTACACCTTCTCACCTCTGAGACGGGCGCGCACACCCATTTCAGAGCCTCGTGCTTTATTTTTGAAGAAAACTGCCAGATAGCACTCATGTCTCATGTGTGACGTGACTTGATGTGCTCGTTCACCACCTCTGCCACGGCCCCTGGATGAAAAAGCGCAGGGCCGTGCGCTCTTTCATCCAGTGGCCGTGGCAGCGGAGGAGAACGAGCGAATCAAGTCACGTCATGGATGGATTGATGAATTGATATGTCTGTACCCTTTAGGCCGGCCAGTGGCTAACGAGCCGTAATACTTAGTGAACCAAAAACTATATATTTTTTTCCTTTTAAATAGGGAGGTTGAGAACACGCAGTGAAGGGTTCAATTTTCACTTGTGCCTTGACTTTAGCCACCAATCAGATAACCTCCTTTTACTTATTCGACCCGCTTAAAGTCTATTTTTGCCCTCCCTGCCCCTAAACCCCAGTGCTTTGAAAGACTCTGCGCCATCATCCTGAACTATAGGGTGAAGCCCTTTACAGAACACTATCAAGTGTTCGACAGTTTATTCTTCCTCTCCACACGCACTGCATACCGCGTCTACCCCTTCGTATTTGGCCCGATATTTTTTGGTTCGCAATACTCCCGTCCTGGCCTCAAAGAGTAAAGAACTACCCTGAGTATTATCATTGATCCTTTCCTTGGCAATTTCCTGCTTAAAAGTTCGATAGATCTCTACTGCAGACTTCTTAATTATGCTAATTCTCCACATGTCTGTGTCCGTTTTCTTCACTTTCTTCTTGACCGATAGTTCTTTTTGGTTTGGCGACCTGCTGTTTTCTAAGTATTTAACAGTAAATTTTCTGGTTCACTTCCTCCATTTTGTATCGACATTCTTCATGTACAAGTAGCTGAATACCTTGCCCATTTCTCTCAATCGCTTCTCAAATTTTATCTTGCTGCAAGCTTCCCTGCCCTCAAATGATGTCCATCCCATTTCAACTTGTACTCCCTGATTTTGTGTACTCCCGTGAGCTCCTAAGGCAAGCCTACCTAATCCATGTTGCTTAATTTCTAATCTTGCTTGAACTTCTGATGTCATGCACAAGACCGCAATGCCGAACGTTAGACCAGGAACAAAGACCTCTTTCCATATTCCTCTCACAACCTCATATCTATTGTAACTCCACAGTGACCTGTTTTTCATCACCGCTGCATTCCTGTTACCTTTAGTCGTCACGTATATTTCGTGTTCCCTTAGGTACTCGGTCCCATTGCTTATTCATACACCCAGGTAATTGTATTTATCTGTTTTCTCTGGAATAACCTCCTGTATTTTAAGCTCATAACCTTTATTATCATTAAAAATCATGACTGATGATTTTTCCTTACTGAATCTGAAATCTAACCTTTCTCCCTCATTACCGCAGATGTCCATCGACCTCTCCAAATCTTCCTTGTCGGCCGTTAGAAGTATGTCATCTGCGTACATCAATGCTGGTAGTGCCTGTTCAATGAGTTTTCCTTGTTTGACGAAAGAGAGGTTGAAGCCCTGTCAACTTCCCTCTAATTTGGCCTCTAATCCTTGTAGGTACATCATGAATGACAAGGGTGACAGAGGACACCCCTGCCTAAGCCCCCGTTTTGCTTCTGCTGGCTTGGATACCTGTTTTTTCCACTTTTTAACTGCCTTGTTACCTTTATATATATATATATATATTTTAAAAGATTAGTGACTCTATTTTCCACATCCAGTGTACCCAGTATTCCCGCCAAGTCCTCTTGAACCACGCTATCGTATGCACCCTTGATATCCAAAAATGCTAGCCACAGGGGCATGTGTTCTTTTTCTGCTATTTCAATGCACTGCGTCAGTGAGAACAGATTGTCTTCCAACCTCCTGTGTTTTCGAAACCCCTTCTGCAGTTCCCCCCGCACTCCCTCATCCTCTATCCATGCCTGCAGTCTTTCCTTTATAACCTGCATGGCCAGCCTGTAGAAAACTGATGTCACTGTTATAGGACGCTAGTTGTTTATGTCAGCTTTGCCCATCTTTCCTTTATACATCATGCTCATTTTGCTAAGTTTCCATCCAACGGGGACTTTACCATTGATTCTTATTTTGCTCACTGGTGCTCCCAAAGCCTGCTCAGACTTCGGAACTGATGTGTTTATCAGCATAATTGAAATGCCCGCTGGGCCTGTTGATGTACTACTAGGAACCCTCTGCTCAGCCCTTTTCCTTTCTCGTTGTGAAAATGAAGCCATTGCGCCACTTGATTAATCCTTGTCTATTGTGGTGCATAAAGCACTTCTTAGTTGAAATTTTTCTGTCACCCTTGTTCTTGTGTATTCAATAGCTTCGTCCCTTCTAGCCTAGCACCTTGAGCTGTAGTTATAAACCTCTACTCTAGGCTCGTCTCATTTCTTAGGTAGTTTAGATGGTTCCAAAATTTTGCAGCTGCCTTTCTATGTTCTTCCAGCCACTGAGCTCTCTTTCTTTGATCTTTTCATTGATCAGAAGGGATGCATCCCTTTTACAGCTTAGAAAGATTTCCCATTTTCTTTCAACATCATCTTTTGGTTCACCCTGCTGCTTAGCATTTCAGTGTTCCCTAAAGGCTTCCTGGCATTTTGCTATGGCTCTCTTTAACTTCCTCATCCCACCAACTTTTTGGTTTGTGTCTTCTTTTCTGGGTTGACTTGTCACGTGCCTTAGCAAGCACTAGCTCAAACAGTCTAATTAGATTCGTGTATGTCCATAGTGTTTTATTATCCTCAGTGATTACTTTCTCAATTTGTCTAGTGGCTATTTCAATTTCCCTTTCTGAATAAAATTTTTCTTGTAGTTGCTCATCTTGTCTCCTTCCCACTATCACTGCTCTTCTAAAACTTAGCTTGATACGTTTGTGATCATTACCCAGACTTCTGAAGCCACCTTCACTTATGTGCATTCCCCTGAGCTTATCATGACATATGTGACATCAGTGCGTAATCTGTCGTCGACAGCAGCGTTCCTAGCTAACAAGTTGTTTGCCCTTTACACTTATCAGTACTGTTGCAAATGATCAAATTATGTTTTTCACACATATTCATGATAATTTCGCCTGTTGGGTCGGTATACCCATCTATATCTTTTATGTGCACATTCATATCTTCTAGTATAATTATCTCGCACTCTCCTCCTAACTCCTCAATGTCTTTTGAAATACACTCTACCATTGTCTGGTTTTTATCTCTGGCCTTTGCTCCCAGTCCGCAAGTACGCCAAACCAAGGAGTGTCACTTGCCTGTCACTTTTTCTTTTAGCCATAAATGTTCCTTGCACTCCTGCTTGACCCTTGGCCAGTCTGTACTTTATGAATGCATGCACCAACAGCACCCCCCTTTCTGCTGCCTTCTGTTCTATTACAATATTCCTACGCGTAATCTGGATTGTTAGGAGGTTGTTCCATGTCTCTAAGATGTGTGTCTACAAAACCGTATACCATCGGCCTCTCCTCTATTAGCTGTTCTTCTATCTCTTCCCATTTCAGCCTGTTCCTGCCACCCTGCATGTTAATACACCCTATGTCTTAATTGGCTCGACGCTCGTGGCAACGTCTATTTCTTACCCGGACTCTACCTATCTTAGATACTGGTGCTACTTATAAATCGTATTTGTCCATACCCCCTGTCAAAGAGTCTCCCGGGTTGTTTTCCTCGTTACTAGCTATCCTGCTCCTAGAAGGGCCCGCGTCCCCCCCCCCCCCCCGCAAAAAAAGCTACTGCGCGTCCTGCAAGTCCCCAGCCCGCCTCATGACCTACCCGGTCATCGAAGTGAATTCGGTCTCGTTGAAAACCACCCTAGCTATGCACCTCTCTGTTTATTTCCACCACTCCAATGCCTTTCTTTTGACTCATCCACCATATCTCTTGGTTTGCGTGGACAACCGCTCTTTGCAGGTTTCCGTCACGCACCGGTACCTCCGGTATCGTGCATATCACTACCTGTACCTGAGGAGAAGTGGCGCGCATGTCATCGACCCCTTTCGCCAGTGTGGTCGCTAGTCCTGCCGTATCTTCATTTAAGACATCGTTTAAACCGCCTGAAATATCACGAGGTTTTGTCTATCAGCTGTAGTTTTGAGTTTTGCGCTCGATTGCTTCATGACTTCTTCCAGTTTGCGTTCTGGTAACGTCCCTACTGCTACCCTCTTGAAACCTCTTGAACTCTCTTTGATTGCTTCTGCGCATCAATTTAAATTTGAGTCCCCAGCGATTATCACATGCTGTAACCTTTCAGCTGGAGCGTCCTGCAGCTGGGGGTTACTTGCACCTGTGACACCGGCTGCTTTGTCCCATCCCAGTTCCACCACTACGCTGAAGCTGGGGCTCAGCTTCAGCGACCTCTCCCTAGATCTCGCCCTGTTTGTAAACAGTGTGACGTCACTACGGGCACGCTGGCCCCTACACCCTCTCTTAGAGCAGGTGCTGGTTGGAAAGAAAGTTCCTCTGGCAGCATCTTTATGCATAGCAGAGCTGCGTGTCTGCATTATTTCGACAAAAATTTCTACATTGCTATGTTCTAAAGTCACAGCTTTTGAAAGAAGAGGGTCGCGGAAGTGTCACTGCTCCTAGTGTGGGAATTCGCTCGTCGTAGTTGGATGAAGAAACTTTGTTTAGAGTACTGAGTGATGCGACTAGCACGCAGTGGGCTCAACCACGAAGATGGCAGCCATGAAAAAAAAATCTTATCTTTTTCGAAAGCGGACGTTTTTAATGTACACGATTACTGGTACTTTCAGAAATATTTGCATGGCATGGATGTGATATTCTCAACTTCCATTTTGGCATGTGCGATGCAGTTTCAAACGAGGTACAGCACTAGCGGCAGCATGGTTTTGAGCTGCTGTGCGCAAAGTCACGGATAAGATTCTCATTCATTGCCCAAAAGCCTCGTCGGTGCTGAATGAAAAAAAAAAACACTTGTTGCCGTGGGTTAGGCTGATGTTAACATATCCTCGTGAATATCAAAGTGAAGTTCTGCCGCCGCGTTTCTCAAAAACCCAGTGAAAATTCATGTGATGTAAAACCCGACATCTTAATAATATATAATATTTTCTGGCACAGCTACCTTGCTGCATTTGATACACAAACTTCTAACGAACATTATCACTTCATAGGGATCGAGCCTTAAATTTACAAAGTAGATAAGAAACCGAAATTTCCGCTGTTTCCATTAACACGTATCAGGTATCCGATATTACAGGTTATAGCCACGATGAAACATATATGCAGATTCGGCAACGCTACAACATGCTTATAGCTTATGCGTAGTCATATATATCACCCGGATTTCATGCGCTTTTATTTTTCTGCACGACGCGCATACGCTGAGATGTACCCACTCACAGATGATCACGCCGAATGTATTTTTCCCTTGACTACAATGTCAGATTGTAAAGTTCCATTGACAATCGGTTACTGAAACCAGCCCATAAATAATGCCAGTGTTTTCGCAAACAGGACGCATTGCTTTATTCACAATGCAAACATTCCCAGTTTCACCGTCCGTAAGCATGAGCCAATATTGTCGATGCCTTTCAACGCACACTACACGCCACAGTCACAGTCAACACTGCATGTTTTTGAAGACGATGCCGCTGTTCCTTGCAAGGGCCGCCACGTGTGTTCACTTCTCCGAGATAAACAGCCCGCCAGCGTGGCGAATATTTCATGACGCACTTTATCACACACCTAGATGTTCTCTGACACATGCCACAGCTAATGTTGCCACTGTGAGATGAAGATTAAGGTTTCTAAAAGAAAAAAAGTAAATGCCCCAAACATCGAGCAACTGCACCCCACTCAGCCACCGGCGCGAGTGTTTTGCCAACCACCGCCTTGCACGTGCACTGGTGAGGTCACGCTGTGACGTACCCCAGTCGAGGTCTATTGAACCGGCGGAATCTACATCTTTCTTCTCCGCCGTTCTGGTTGTCGGTGCCCTACTGTTCTCTCCGTCAACCGCTCCTGCGTTCACCTTGGCTAGTGCTTCCTCGGCGAACTTCAGCCTTTTTCTCATTGCCCTCGTTTTCTCTTGCTCTGTCGCCAATGCAGGCTCCAGCTCGGTGATTCTCAACAGCAGTTCACTCTGGGTACCCATCGTTTTCTCCATTTTTTCCTCGACCTCACATCGCCTACGCTTCGCGTCAGCCTCCTCTCTATTAACTTTTGCTATGAGTCCATTTTCGAACTTACTCCGCATCCTGAGCAATTTACAGCCTTCTAACTATGTCTTTATGACACCAATGGCCCTATGACTTGTCTCACTCGATAATTACAGACACGATCTCTGCCATACGAAAAAGAGAAAGTCTAAGCTCTACTACAAAAATTGTGCCGGGACAGAAGATCCGATAGCTCCTACACGATGCGCATCTCCTAAAGCAGGACCCTCCAATAAGATACTGCGGGCAGATCTAGAAACCTTATCAGATGACACTGATGAATTTACAGATATGGATGCGGAATCTCATAATTTCTTGAAGCGCGCCAGATCTCCCCTATCGAAAAAGTCTTCACAGAAATCAAAATCTAAAAAGTTCCTGTCAAAGAAAGACGTTTTGGAGAACCTCTCCAAAAAAGACTTTTTGAAGAAAGATCTTTTGGATCAAGCAGTCTCTGCGGCGGGTTTATAGAGTCAAAATAGGCTCCTTAAAAGTATTACAGTGGAATTGTCGATCAATAGGGTCGGCTATCACAGATTTATTGTGTATTTCTTCGCAAATTTCCCCAGATATTATTACTTTACAAGAAACTTGGCTTACAAACGGACAAAAATTTTACCTAAAAAATTATCGCTTATTTCGTTTAGACAGACCTAGCAGAGGTGGTGGACTTGCCATTTTTATATCAACTAAATTTAGTCATAGAGCGAAGATTAACTACCTGTGCATGGATTCTAACTATGAAATTATGGTATTAGACATCACTCTGCCAGGCTGTTCCCCTTTTTCTTTTGTTAACGCATACTTTCCGGTAGGAGTACAGGACACAAGATGCTTAGATGCAATGTTAGCTTCCTGCAGGAAGGATGTATTATTAACTGGTGACTTTAATTCACACCACGTGTCTTGGGGTTTCAAGACTGATGTAAATGGAAGGCGCTTGTGGGAATGGACTGTTGATAATAACTTATCTTGTGTAAATTTCCCCACTGTTACGTTTATTAGGAGACAATCAAAGTCGGCGATAGACCTGACCTTTTGCAGCTCCTCACTAAACATTTCGTCGTGGAAAACATTAGATTGCGCAACAAACAGTGATCACCTTCCTATTAGCTTTGATATTAACTTTCCCGGGATATTTCTAACTGGTAAAATTGGCTCGTTTGTAAATTATGAGCGTTTACAAAAAGACTTGAAGCCTACTTTGGTTCTTCGCAAGGACATGCAGGAAGACATTCGGGCTATGAGTCTGTGTGCGGTACTGAAAAGAGCAATAAAAAAGTCAACTTTTTCAATAACTTCAGGCACAGGCGGGTCGTTTAGCCCATGGTGGAACGCTGATTGTACGAGGGGGTATAGAAAACGAAAAGCGGCGTGGAAGCAACTTATCCACAACCAATGCCCAAAAAACTGGTGTGACTATAAATACGTGGCAGCAGATTTTAAACGCACAGTACGCAAAGCAAAAGATGACTATGACACTAACAAATTTAGCTATCTTTCAAAACCATACAACAGAAAGGCGCTTTTTAGATTTTTGCGTTCCAGAAAAATGATACCACCATCAGACAATAGTGATTCTTCAATTCTATCGCCTAGCGAACTCACTGAAATCTTAGAAAATGTTGCTAAAGGATTAGAAGAAAGATTCAGATCAACAATGCCAAGACACATAGTAAAGCCAATTGCAGGGGAGGAGTTCAACGAGGTGACATTAGCGGAACTAGCGGGTGTAGTGAGGCACTTACCTCCTACAGCACCTGGACCAGATGGAGTAACTTCAGCAATGATAAAAGTACTATATGACATTTCCCCACATGAACTCTGTAATATGGTTAATTACTCTTTGAAAACTTCTTGGATACCGGCGGATTGGAAACTTTCCAAAATAATTCCGATACTTAAAAAACAGGCGCTTGGGTATACACTTGACAATGTGAGGCCAATTTCTCTTACATCTAATTTGGTTAAACTAACTGAAAGAGTTTTGAATGCACGTGTAATAAAATACATTGAGGAGAAATCAATATTGAACCCCAGTCAAATTGGCTTTAAATTGGGATGCTCCATATGGTGTGCGCACGCGGATTTGGAGAGTCGTATACAGTTGGCTAGGCGTAGAAGAGAGTATTGTGCATTAGTTACTCTGGATTTGGCCAAGGCGTATGACAAAGTGGAGCATAAATTACTAATAGAGCAGATGGAAAGGTCACACTTACCAAAATACATGACATCATGGGTAGCAGAGTTTTTAAAGGAGAGAGAGTTTTATTGTTTTCAAAGGGGTTGTTTTTCTAACAGATATCGACAATACCGTGGCGTACCACAAGGTGCAGTGCTCTCACCGGTGTTGTTTAACATCTTCCTCAGTTCTATTCCAACACATAGCGATATTCATTTATATGTTTATGCAGATGACATTGCTTTCTTTGCGACAAACAGTGATCTGCAATTACTTTATCAGACATTACAGAATTACCTAAACATGATAGAGGAATGGCTTCAAAAAATTGGAATGTCTCTAAATGTAAACAAAAGCGCGCTTCTAGCGTTCTCGTTCAGGGATCCTGTCAACATCTCCTTGATGTATGGCACAGAGCAGATTCCCCAGGTGGATTCACTTAAATACTTAGGCATCATATATAACAGCTCGTTAAATTGGAAAAGCCACATCGATCACATTGCGTCCAAAGCAACACGAGCCATGGGGTGGTTACGCAAGCTCAGCAACATAAAAAGGGGGTTGCGAAGAAATACATTGGTAATGGTCTATAAAATGTACATTCGTCCTATAATGGAATTCGGCTGTGTCTTATTTTCGGGCAGTGCGACATATAAAATGAGACCGCTAATACTGTTAGAAAGGGAGGCTTTACGACTGTGCCTTGGACTGCCCAAGTTTGTTGCTAACAATGTGCTATACATGGAAGCGCGTCTACCGTCATTGTTGAATAGATTCAAAATGCTTACTATCCAAACATTTTTAAAACTATACACTGTGCCCCAGAGAGCATCATTTTATGCTTTTATTAAAGAACCAAGTTTATTTTTTGAAACTTGGTGGTCACGATTCCACTGCCCACAGATCTTGTTCGTTCAAGCGCTGCTAGAACCACTGAACGTCAAAATCAAACATATTTTCACAACAAGAGACGTTAACTTAGGTCTTAAGATAGAATTTGAGAATATTTATCCCTCTAACGCAAAGCAAATGCCATTTCAATATTTAAATGATCGGCTGCAGGATTACTTGGCGCATGTGAACTTGAACAACATAATTGCAACCGATGCATCCGTATCAAATGAAAAGGCTGGGGCAGGTATCTTCTCACGTTCCCTTGACTGGTCCTTTTCGGTTAGACTCCCAGATTACACACCAATATTCATGGCAGAATTATTTGCTATTGTACTGGCACTACGGAAACTTCCTTTGGGCGAATCGGAAGCAGTCGTAATTACAGATTCTTTTTCAGTATGTGCTGCTCTGTCTTCAGGAGCCAACTTAACACTTATGCACATGTTTCGACAACTCATACCGACAAACGTGAAAAAACTGCAGCTCTTATGGGTACCAGGTCATCGTGGCATATATCTCAATGAGATGGCGGATGCACTAGCCACAGTATCTCTTAGCGGTCCCATTATCCCGGTTTTGCCTGATACGGCTTACGCGACAGCAATAAGGTTTAGAAACCTCTGTTTGCGTGAATACGACTGCTACTCATTGGATAAATATCGAGATTTCGCACATCTAAGATGCCGCTGGAATAGACAGTGGTGTGCAACACGGCACTTGGAAGTTACTTTTACAAGATTGCGTTGCAGAATTCCTCAACTGAATTATTATTTGCATAAAGTTGGTCTAAAGGCGTCACCTTTATGTCAGACTTGCGAAACAATGGAAACGATAGATCACTTCTTTTTGTTCTGTCGCCGGTATTCTCATCAGCGGAAAAGATACCTGAAAGCTCCACTTGAAAAATTGGGATTAGAATTAAATGTGGCAGTAATTTTGTCGTTTGGCAGCATTAAATTCGGTTATAGCCACAGGGACGTCTGCTCTGCGGTATTTCAATACATAATTGAAACAAAGCGATTGCCATGTTAATCTGCCTATATATATATATATATATATATATATATATATATATATATATATATATATATATATATATATATATATATATACACACACATCATTTTAGACCCACCATTACCTCTGTCTCAAATCGCATCTGATGGCCTGCATCGTTCCCTGCTCAGATATACTCCTTTTTCGATTTTCGACTTTTCTTTCTATATTTTTTTTCAGCCCAAAATTACGTTTTCTTTGAAAAACCATTAGCCTTTTAGTTAAGATCCTGCCGCCCGGTTCTTGGCCGATCCCCCTTTGTGGGTGTGCGCCAGAGTGTCAAGGATCATCATCATCATCATCATCATCATTTGCAGGTTATATGTACGTGCACTTCCCCCACAGGGTGGCAAGAGAAGAAAAATCACAAAAAAACACACACACACACACAAACTAGTAAAGACCCCCAGAAAAGCCGTACAGTGTAATAAGTGCTACAAAGATTTTAACTGCTGCCTTATAATTATAAAGGCAAGCTCGAAACATGCAAAATCACTTATCAGCGCAGTCGATGGGGAGCGCTCAAAAAAACACGTCCATCCATTGTGCCAGTCACCACCCAGTCCTTCACACATGAGACATGAGTGCCATCTGGAAGTTTTCTTCAAAAATAAAACGCGTGGCTCTGAGATGGGTGTGCGCACCCGTCTCGAGGTGAGAAGGTGTTGAACGCAAGGCGACGGGTAGTTGCCACCACCGTCTCGTTTGAGAAAGCGTTGCAAACACACTCATTTTCATGCAAGCGTTGCATGGTCAGGGCAGCGTGATAAGTGCTACGGTCCTTAAAATTACTTATGTATGCATTTTTTAGTAAAAGACGCACATGCAGAATATATGTGTGTTGTTATAGTGCACATACATGCGCGAAATTGCTTTTTAATCGACAATTGACAAGTATGAACGCTGAACCTTGAGCAACCTTGGTGGGCGCTTCGGTTGGGGTCTGTCGTTTCAAGTACCTAAAGCTGTTAGGATTGGACAGACAGACAAATGTACAGACAGACAGATCAAAATTTTTGCGATCAAGGTCCCCCAAAAAGACTGTCTCTTTTTAAAAATAGTCGCCTGCGGCGTCGTACGTTCTCATGCCCCAGCACGGCTCTTCAGCGGATAGTTGGTGACTGAAGCCAATACATGGATTACCCGACGCCTAATATAAGGCTGATGCAATACATATAACTACGCATGCACACAGGGACATATAGTACACATAGTACGCATACAGAATGAACGCAATGAACAAGAGTACAATCTACAAGTTTTCACAACGGCACACGTGCAGACGTGTTTGCTCATATATGTTGATGGAATGCTACGCATGCGCACAAGGACACATAGTTCGCATATAGAGTTAACGCAATGTACATGAGTACAATCAACAATTTTCCACATCGGCGCACACTCAGGCCCGTATTCGCAAACGTTCCTTCACTCAAGGGCTCCCCTCGACTTGACGAAGTCAAGGCGGAGCGTGCTCTTTCACTCAAGGAGCCGCTGCACACTGTAAGCAAAAACTATCCGAGTTTGGGGTTTTTCCGGCTCCTGACCTCTGAAAACTCTCTCGCGTTTAAAATTACTACCTCGCGTAGGAGTAAAAGATGGTACATGACATAGTTTTACCACCACCTCTCAGGCAAGTAGTAAAAGGATGTCAAAGTCCAGTTTTACCACTTAGGGAGTTTTCTATCACGTGATTTTTAACCTGCGTTTCAGAATTTATTACCACGTGACTGCAAGGTGCAGCTGCTTCGGCGGCTTTTGCCCCATACCCCCCTTGTGACGCTCTCAGTGAACACTGAAGGTAGGCGAAGCCCACAGAAGTTATTATTTTTTTTTTGCATCGCCGTGTCTCTGGACGGACCTCGAGTCAGCGCACTTATACTGGAACTGGGGGCAGCATAAGCACAACAAGCGAGAACAGCATTCTTTGAACGAAAAAAAAAGACGGGGGGGGGGGGGGCTCTCAAAAGAGAAAAAAAAGAAAGAAAACCTGCTGTGGAAAGTTGTCCTGCATATTTTCGCAAATTGTTGCTTTTGCTCGGCGGTGGCGTTGGAGACAGACAGTGCAAGACAGTGCACCACATATTGAAAATTATGTTTAGGAAGGACCATATCGGAAAGGAAAGGTGGGGGTGTAGGAATGCTAATTCATCGCGGAGCCAAATGGGTTAGAGTGAAACAGACGTGTTCAGAGCACCTCTGGGTTCTGGGCACAGTAGGTGGAAAGGAAACGTGGCTAGGGGTAGCCTACTTGTGGACGGGGAATAACTGCAGAGAAAAGAATCAGGAGATAGTGGATTGCATGAGTGCGGATATTAAGGAATTTGGTAATGGGGCCGAAATCATCCTTCTAGGGGACATGAATGCCCACATACATGACCTTGCGACGGATATTCAGACACCAATGGGAAGTTATTACTAGATCTTTGCGAGCAACATAGTCTGGAGATAGTTAACACGGGGCCTAAATGTGACGGCCAGATCACATGGGAAGTCGGAAACAAGCAATCAAGTATTGATTATTGTCTCATGACTGAAGGAATTTACCACAAACTGACGAGGAAGGCATTAGACGAAGGATAGACGAGGAAGGCATTAACAGCTTGGGTAGTGATCATAAACGAATAACATTACAAATGGGATACGAAACTGAAAATATGAGCATGGAATCAAAGTCTGGCAGCTCGTATTTAAATGACAAACAAATAATAAATATAGCCGCAAGAGTCGAGGAAGAAGTAGGCGAAATACCAGGCAAGGACTGGGAGTATAGTGAGCTGTTACATCTAATGACGAAGGAGATAGGGAAAGAGAAGAAAACTGTTTGCTGGAAAGGAAAAAGGAAGCCAAAAAGTTGGTGGAACAAGGAAATCCGGGAGGCGATCGAGAAGCGACGCGAAGCATCACGGGAGCATAGAAAGGCAAAAAAGGAGAAGCGGCCGCAGAACGAAGTAAAAAAAATATGGAAAATATATTTAGAGAAAAAATCCCTTGTACAGAAATTAGTAGAGGCAAAAATTAAAGGTGAAAGTGAACGCTGGATGACAGAGATACACGAAAAAAAGGAGGCCGCGTCTAGGATTTTTTGGAGCCACATAAAGGCGCTAGGTAGGAAGTCTGTCACAACGCAACAACATATTCTAGATGAAGGAGGAAATCAATTGGAAGGGTACGAAGCGCTAGGTTACATCCAAAAGGTAACAGCCGATTCGTTTAAAAAGAGCGTCCAGGGGATCTCCCCGGTGAGTAAAAGTGTGGCGGAGAAAGCAACAGAGGAAGAGCTAGTACTTGATAATTTCAACTGGAAAAAGGCCGAAGGAAAAATTCCAAAGCGCACTGCCGCGGGTTTAGATGGGATTCCCGTTAGCCTCATTAACGAACTAGGACATAACACTAAAGAAGCATTGTTAAAAGCAGTAGAAAAAAGCTTAAAGGACGGACAAATACCGGACAGTTGGCGACAAAGTAGAATGAACTTAATCTATAAAGGCAAGGGAGAAAAGGACAAGATTCGCTCGTATAGACCACTAACCATTACATCGGTACTATACAGGTTGGCGATGCAAGCAGTAAAAATGAAAATAGAAACATGGGCCGAACATAACGATATTTTGGGAGAACTTCAGAACGGATTTCGAGTCGACAGGCGGTTAGACGATAACCTGTTTGTTCTCACTCAGTGTATAGAAATATCTAAAATAGAGAATAGGCCCTTGTACGTGGCTTTTCTAGACATCACTGGGGCATACGACAACGTTAATCAGGAAATTTTGTGGGATATATTGAAAGGATTGGGCATGGGCGACGACTGTATACAGCTTTTGAGGGAGATATACCGAGAAAATACAGTTTGCATAGAGTGGGAGGGAATGCGTAGCAAAGAGAACGTTGAGGTTAGCAAGGGTCTGAGACAGGGATGTCCTTTGTCCCCGCTGTTATTCATGCTGTACATGGTGAGTATGGAAAAAGCGCTAGAAGGTAGCAACATTGGTTTTAATCTGTCACACAAACAGGGCGGCATGATGATTGAGCAGAAGCTTCCAGGTTTATTTTATGCGGACGATATCGTCTTATTTGCGGACAGTCGAGATGATATACAGCAGCTGGCGAATATATGCGGAAGGGAAGGTGAAGCTCTTGGACTAGGATTCAGTGTAATGAAGTGTGGATTGATGGTATTCAATGATCCCTGTGATCAGACGGTGTCCATACAAGGCCAAGAAATACCGAGGGTAAGTGAATACAAGTACCTTGGAGTATGGGTAAATGAGAGTGATAGATACATGGAGGTACAGGAAAAAGCCTCGGCAGCAAAAAGAAAGAGGAATGCGGCAATAATGAAGCACAGAGCGTTGTGGGGATACAATAGGTATGAGGTGCTTCGAGGTCTGTGGAAGGGTGTAATGGTTCCAGCGCTTACTTTTGGGAACTCAGTGGTGTGCATGAGGGCAGAGGTGCAATCGGAAATGGATGTAAATCAAAGGACTGTGGGACGCCTCACGTTGGGTGCTCACGGGAAGACGACAAACGAGGCTGTAAAGGGCGATATGGGGTGGGCAGGTTTTGAGGCGAGGGAAGCACAGAGCAAAATAAGGTTCGAAGAAAGGCTAAGAAATATGAAGGAGAGTAGATGGGCAGAGAAGGTGTTCCGTTATTTGTATAGGAAGAGCGTGGACACACAGTGGAGAAAAAGAACTAGAAGACTCACTAGTAAATATACGGCTGGTATTGTAAGCCATATGTCAACGAAGAGCGTTAAGGGAAAAGTCAGGGAGGCGGAGAGGATTTACTGGATGGCAGCTATGGAGAAAAAACCGGCTTTGAGTAACTACCGAAGGGGCAAAAATGAAATAAGGAGGGAGGCATTTTACGATAATTCAAGGGGAAGCGCTTTACTGTTTGAAGCGAGATCGGGTTGCCTTAGAACGCGTAGTTATAAAGCAAGATTCAGTAAAGAAGAAGAACAATGCACATGCTGCGGGAAAGATAAGGAAACGGCGGAGCATGTTCTGATCGAATGTGGAGATATCCACCCAGGGGTACGTTTGGGCACGAGCCTACAGGAAGCCTTGGGTTTTAGGGACAACAATGGAAAGCTGAACACACCCGCGATTGAAATAAGTAAGAGACGGTTAGAGTATTGGTGGCAGAAAATTAGAGAGAAAGGACAAAAATAAATATTGGAAAAATAAAATATGGACAGTGTGCCGTAAATGGCAGAGAACTTAAGCTGAAAATTTACCTTTTTTTCCATTAAGATAGAATTTATCGAAGTAGACGCATTAGGCCATCATCAAAAAAGAAAAAAGGTTTTTTTTTTGTCGAGCCTGGTGGCATACTTGTCACCACCCCGTTATAAAGGGGACGCTCATAGCATCCATCCATCCATCCATCCATCCAAGAAGCTCGGTATCTGTGTGTGTCTGGTTGGGCTGATGGATCTCACGTGTTTCCTACATCATCGAGCGACCGTGCTCTTCCGAGCGCCTCCGAACCTGCACGTCACGGATATCTCCAGTTCGCGGATATCTCCAGATCTGCCAGTGGTAACAAAATCAATCTGGTGTCATCGTCCGTGCTTGCCTGCTGGAGAAGCAATAAGCAAAATGCTTCACTCTGTCGTCGGCACCGAGCCGTGGCCACCAGTGACCAGTGGGAGTGTGTCGCCGGGGCAGGTGAAAGAAGCATCGCATATATTTTGTTCCACAGTAGGCGATGTCTGCACGAGTAAAGTGCTGCCCGAATTGCCCACCTCATGCACCAACTGCTCTCAAACATGTAGCGCAAAGCCTATACGAGGCAGACGGAACCAACAAGCGGCTGCCGGTGAGCACGAAGAAAACCCGGACGGTGGTCTTTCGTTGTAAGTATGCACACACCGCCCCGTCCCCGTAAAATAGCGGTCACGTGTTTATTTGTGTCTGAAATGACGACGAAATTCGCACAGGATATGTGTTCTGTGATCGCCAGCTGTGTTTCATCGGATAGCCGTGCTCCTCGAAAAGGCCTAGTACGCCGTCGGTAAGAAGCTTGTATGCAGGCGTGGACCGCTCTTCTACGCCGGTTGTGATGAATACGTGCTGCTACTGTGTTTGTGTACCGTCGCTCAATGAAAATCATTCAGCTACCATGGTTTGTGCGTACTTAGGTATATTTTATGGACTTGTGCATCAGCAGTGCTAACACGCATGGGGCAAAAAGCCCTGTGTGCCAAGCAATTATTGGATAATCAAAAAGGTGAGATCGTGTAGATTTATAATAAAAGGTCGGTGTGACATTTAGTGCCCTGCTGCCCACCTGAAGTTTACGCTTGCACCTTTAAGCGTTGTTGTTAATCGATGCAAAAATGAGCTCTCTTACCGGTAGTACATGGCCGGTCAAAAAGTCGTGCCTATATATATATACCGGATTGTCGAAGTGTAGTCGAGAAACGCGTGCAGTCTGTTCTAGTGGTGTATTATTCTGCATTTGTTGTGTCTGCGTGTTTGTCTGTGAATCTATGTGTCACCAATTCTGCCGTTCAGTAAATTCAATCAATTCTGCTATTCAATAAATTTGTCGTCTCTGGGCAAATGCACCCGTCAATTTTTATTTTTTACGACCAGAAATAACTTCCAGTAATCACTTCAAAAACCTTGTGAAGGTATCAAAAATTTACTCTCTCTATACTCGCTGAAAACCTCACTGGGGTAAATATTTACTACTCTCCACACGTTCAAAAACTCAGTTAGCACGAGAGTAAATTTTTACCTCGGTAGTAGGTGGTAAAAAAAAAAACCAGGAAAGGTAGTGCGCTTGAGGACAAATGGTTTACCCAGTTTTGAAGGTTATTTCAGGTCATTTTCGCCTAGTGTGTGTGATGGTTCCCGGCAGCGAACGACACATTACGATTTCCCTAGTTTTGAGAGACCTGGCGGTTGCTGGTGCTGCGAAAAAATGGTGAGTGAGCTCTCCTTGAATTACCTAACGTTATTCTTGTCAGGTAGTGCTAAGATTGGATAATGTTGGGTTGATAAAGCAAACATGTTCTCAATATTAGGCTAATTTCTCAAGACGTCAATGAAAAATCAGCGGAATTCCAATAATGCGTTGTTTGGACTACGTGTTTTCTTTCTTAACATAACTTCGGTAAAGGAAAATGAAGAGGTGAGTGATTTAGTACAGATTAATTATGGCGTAAATGTAGCGCTAAAAAGTGAAGAGCACAAGCACTTGTGGTTGTTCACTTTCTTGTACTCGTCCGTTTTTTCGCGGAGTTTACGCCATAATAACTTCGGTAAATTGAATCAAGTCACTGTTATACTGGGAACACTAAATTGATTGAATGATATGTGGGGTTTAACATCCCAAAACCACCATATGATTATGAGAGACGCCGTAGGCGGAGGGCTCCGGAAATTTCGACCACATGGGGTTCTCTAACGTGCACCCAAATCTGAGCACACTGGCCTACAACATTTACGCCTCCATCGGAAACGCAGCCACCGCAGCCGGGATTGGAACCCGCAACCTGCGGGTCAGCAGCAGAGTACCTTAGCCACTACACCACCGCGACGGGTCGGGGGAACACTAAATAGATATGCAACAATAGAAAATACCATAGCTTTAGATTGATTCTATCAAACGTAAATATTTGTTATTGGTAAAGCTAACTGGTAAAAATATATTTTTGGTCCTGTCAGTACACATAAACTGTAACAGTTTTGCGCTTTTCATATGAATAAACGCGGCGTCGAGGTCTACCATTGCGTAAAAATTATTTTGATACAATATTTAAGCTGAACAAAACTTGAATAACTAAAATCAGTGTTAATTCTTTGCAAATATTGATGTACTTGTGGTAGGGTAATATGCTTAGTAGAGACTTTTAGAACACATACACGCACTCATACCTGTTAAAAAATTAGTTTGGTTGGATAAGTGGTATCTGAGATATTAATCTAGAAGTATACAGGACTCTTCGTGAGACGTGGTGCTTTCAGAAAAATGAAAAGAGGGGAGATACTGACGCTACTAGAGATGAGGAATGCAAAAAAAAAAAAAAGAAGAGGAGGAGTTGCTTGGTGGAACAATTCGTGGGGCGCTCGACGTTTCTATGAAAAGGAGAGCGGGTATCAAAGTTAACCTTTATGACAGCCTGGCTCAACATTCTAAAAAGGAGGGGACAGTGTAGTGAAAGAAAGAGAGAAAAGAGAAGGCATATATTAAAAAAATTAGCCATATTTTCTGTGTTGGTGATGGGAGAGATTACCATCCTTGCTGCTGCATTTTTTTCTCTTTTCAGTCGCTGCTGCCATGGCTGTGACTGCAGTTTTTTTTGGGGGGGGGAGGGGAGGGGGACGGAATACGGGAGCGGTAATTGTTCTGGAATGTAGTTTTGACCTGGACAATGCAACGACGCTGGCCTGTGAGCAGAAGAGGAGAAAAGAAAAGTTATTCAACGAGGAGGCACTGGCACGTCGTGACGCTTCCACGTGCATCATCTTCTTTAGCCTCAGGGTGTTTTCACGGACCTTTTAGTTGAGTAAACTGGTCGGCCTTTCCTTATTTCCGTGAAAATGCAGTTGGCTTAGGTGGCGTAAAGGTTGTGTCTTCTATTCCCTATTTATTTTGTTACGTTGTAGTGAGGTTTTCCTTATTTTGTGCTTGAAGCTCTTCATCTTGAAATGCATGCTAATACAATTACTTTGAAAAATGTTGACAACGGACAAGTATCAAATCAGAGCGCGCAGTGAAAATAAAAAAAGACAATGCCAACTTATCTCTCAAATCTTTTCCAAAAAGAGATGAAGGTAGGGTTTCTCTAAAGACAGGCTGCAAATATGTAAAGTGTAAGGGCCCACATTTCTAGAAGTATGACGATGAGCGCGTAATAAAATGTGACTGTAATTAACAGAATTATTATTTGATAAAGTTAGGAAATGATCGGGAGGGGAATTTTCGATGCCGTCTACGAGAATAGCAAAATAGGATTATTTTATTCAAAAATTTCTTTTGTATGTTTCAGCAAAGGTAGAGCTATCAATTTAGAAATTTCTAGAAAGCTTTGGCCAGTTTTGAACTTTGTTCGCGTCAAGAAGTGTTTTTAATTTCCGATGGAGGCGGAAATGTTGTAGGCCCGTGTACTCAGATTTGGGTGCACGTTAAAGAACCCCAGGTGATCAAAATTTCCGGAGCCCTCCACTACGGCATCTCTCATAATCAAATGGTGGTTTTGGGACGTTAAACCCCACAAATCAAATCAGAAGTGTTTTTATTACGTTGCGGCTATTTCACACCGGATTACATACAATGTGCTCCTTGATAATGAACGCTCATCCTGTCTTTGCGCGCGTGTGTGTGTGTGTGTGTGTGTGTGTTTGTGCGGTCAGTTTAGGAGCTATTTCTTCCGATATACTCACCGACTGTATAGCATTCATTGAGTGTCCGTGGCTTCAGTGTTCTCAGTTTCCGTGCCTGTCGCCTGATTTGCACTTCTCATGTATAAATATATTTTTGCCTAAATTATGCGGGTAGTAATCAGCTCAACTCTTGCGTCGTCAACGAATCTGATAAATGGTCCTCCGGGGATGGTGAAGAGTCGTTCCCGGTGGCCGCCCTTTCTTCGTTTGTCGTGCATCGTTTTGCATCATTATGGGCTTCAATTTGAAGCACTGTGCTTCAAACTTGAGAGCTCTTGATTTCAAGGGATCTGTCTTATTCTGTTTTGTTTTCAGTGGCTTTTTGCATGTTTATTTGTTCTCGTCTTCTTTTCCGACATGCTGGGTCATCCAGAAATGGCAGCTGATTTTGAAGAAATCAAGAACGCAAGTGTTTTCTTGAAATTCATCTACTATCTCTCTGGAAAAGACTACACAGAAACTCTGCACGGCTTGCATGAGAATCGGGACTTCTTTTACTTACCAGTGTGTGAAACGATCAGCATACAGTAAACAGTGGAGCAAACACTGTAACAAAGTAGTGATCCACCTAGCTGAAATTCTGTCCGGACAAATTAAGTACACTCGTAAAATACTTCGGAGGTACCACACTAAAGCTCCAGATAGCTGGAGAGAAAAACCCGCGAAAAAAGCTCCAGAGGTGCCACGTAATCAGTCCGGCCAGCCGGAGGATAATGCCAGTAAAGAGTACTCCGGTGGAGCTGCGCAATCGCTTCGGTCGGTCGGAGTGAAATATTTTTTAAAAGTACTCCGAGTGCGCCACGCAATTCCTCCCACGAGCCGGAGAAAAAATTGCCCCGAATAGGTGGACGCTAGAAGACAAGCGTATTACTCCGACCTTGGAGTAATTTTTTTTTGTCAGTGCAGGGTTTTTCGCAACACCGCCAGATAGTGATCGTCTGCACGTTTTATAACCATTCGTGGTACCGGTCACGCAGCGTTACTAGGAAGTAGAACTATTTTATTTCGCGGCAGTCTTTTCACTCTCTTATTTCACTCTTTTTTTCTCCCCCAACTACTACCCCAAGCATAGTGCTTTAAAACATGTGACATGCACGTTTGTGTAAATACAGTTTTTCACATTCAGAAAGCTTCGAGGTGAACTCGTTGCTGCAGTAAAGAGCATCGGCATTATTGACGACGTGTAACGAGAAGAAAAAAAGGCTCTAAAAAAGTGTCTAATTCAGCGGTGGGGGTAGCGTGAGGCAGAGAGGTCAAACTATGATGTTCACCGTTCTGTATAATACATTGGTATACCTGTTTAATATCCCACGGACGCCATCATGCACTGAAATAAAGGGCGTTCACACGTAGTTACCCTGTACCTAAGCAAAGTCACTCCAACTAGGTGCAGTAGATGAAACATGCCTATGATGCTCCACTGCCTCCGATGCTATCACATTCTTCACGCGTGGCACTGCTTTCGTTCATTGCCACTTTTCATCGGTACGCCACCCTGTTAACCCTACAAGTCGGTGCGACCAACGTGTATGTGCATAATCCATTCCCATTCCCGATTAGGTAGCAGCGAGGTAAACGTAACGACTCAATGTAAGCTTTTGAAACTATAACTACGTTGGACGTTCCCTATGGATTATCATAGGTCAACGCCTTCCTCTGTAGTCGCCTTACTGTTCCTTTGACTGGCGACATGTTCAACCACGTCATTGACGACGGCCTTAACCTCCAACAACTGCGTGAGCTTTTAGGTATCCTTGACAAATTTCTCCCAACTTTCGATAGCCACAGCACTTTTCGGGGTTGAACACCAGCTGTATGCTACCAGATCGACACAGGTAATCACCCACAACTACGTCAGCGACCATACACTGTATCGCATACTAAACGCCTCCTCATTGTTAAACGAATTGATGACATGGGGTGCAATGCAGGATGGCCCGAGCTTATTCGCAACTTTCGCCACCTAGAGAGCGCACTGGTGTCAGCCCAACATGGCTGTCCTTTGGGGATCGTGCAGCCGGCGCACCGGCAGCCACCATCAGTGTGCCCTTCGACACCAGTGTGTCGAAGGACTTGTGTAATATTTTTGGCTGCAGCCACCGTGTTGTCAAGGCTTTGCTGAAAAGGTTATGGACTCTAGCATGTCTAATATCCAGCACTGCGTGTTGAGAAACGCGTGCGGCGTATATTTACGGAAAAGAAGTTCCGAACACCGGGCACAGCGTCTGCTATGGTGTACAGCTTTGTGAACGCTGCTCGTGTCACGGCCGGGGAAGACCAAGCGCCCTTGCTTGTTCAAAGCAGGAAACCTCGCCTTTGGCTGCACGGCTTCTGCACAGCTGCATCCAACATTTTTTGTGATTCTTCTAGCTGAGCAAGCAAACAATCAAGATTAAATCATTGCTACTACGACTCGTAGTAACTGTCTGCCTTCACAATAACCGCAGTTGAACTTGCCAGCGACAAAATATAAAGCTTCAGCGAGCCGCCAAAGTGAGGCCGAGTAAATGATGGCTGGTTGCATGGGCATCCCCCAAACGACAGTTACGATGGATGCCGCATGGCGACGCCACCATCTGTGGAAGTTGCGAATCGGGTAGACAAGTTTGCTCCAAGCCCGTTCGTCGGCGCCATAGCATGAAGACAGTGCGGAGCGCGTGATAGCACCATTGATAAAAATGGCTACAGGAGCGTTATGCAGGATCAGCCTAGTTTCGCCCGAGTTCCGCGAAACTCGGGATATACCCTAGGTCTGGCGACAGCCCCTTATGAATGAGCCAAAAGTAAGAAAAAGTCAAAACCACCCCTCAGCGCGTTGCGTTTTTTTGGTTACGGTACAACCAGTCATCGCGTCAAGGACGGTCAACAAAGTTGGGTGGTGTTCTATAACCAGAGGCATCTCCTTTCACTTGTCAGTCATTCCACTGAGTGCAGAAGTGCACCCATGTAATGAATGCGTCAAAAACTTATTGTGACAGTAGTTTTTTTAAGAGCACGGCATGTTTAAATTTATTTTGAAGCTTTTAATGGCTGCACTAAGTCTGTTTTAGAATAATCAACACGGTGGCCTCTGAGAGGTGTTTCGGCCGAGCGCCTTACAACATCATGAGCGCAGCTAAACCCTAGGCTACGTGTGAATTATCATGGTCAGCCTGTACATTTGAGCGCACTGCTCGGCCGGTGCTCGTCGTCTTTGTTGTCATCGCCTGCTAGCACCCGAACAGGTGCGGACTGCTAATTAGCTATTTGGCAGGGTGGTAGACTTGGCTAGTCAGGCCTGGACATCCTATTACCAAGCTAAATATGCCAAGCCAGGGTAAGACCGAGATAATTACGCCACAACAAATGAAGACCATGCTGATTAAGCTACGTAAAGCTAGAACCTGGGCTAACTTAAACATGCTAGTTGATGAGCTATGTTATGCGATTTAACGCGACATTAATCATGAGAATGCTAAGTAAAACCATGCTAATTAGTCCTGATTGAAATGATGATAAATAATTAGTATCAATGTAATCAGAATAACATTCAATAGCTCCACACTTAACGTGGACTTGCTGATTGTGGCCGAAATAATTGAATTTAATTGAAGCTTTACCAATGAAGACATCTGCGTGTAATAATCTTTAAGGCCTCAGTAAAATGGTACTCTCTGTAGTATGCAAGCTATTTACAAAGGTAATCGCTAACAAAGCAAAGAAAATATTAGAATTCAATCAACCAAAGGAACAAGCAGGATTTCGAACAGGCTACTCCACAATCGACCACATTAATACTATCAATCAGGTAATAGAGAAATGCTCAGAATATAACCAACCACTATACATAGTCTTCATTGATTACGAGAAGGCGTT
This sequence comes from Rhipicephalus annulatus, assembly GCA_013436015.1. Lineage (NCBI taxonomy): Eukaryota > Metazoa > Arthropoda > Arachnida > Ixodida > Ixodidae > Rhipicephalus > Rhipicephalus annulatus. Next base: position 111,424 of record WOVY01010268.1, on the reverse strand, counting down.
TGATTCAGTGGAAATATCAGCCGTCATGCAGACACTGCGGAATCAAGGCATCGATTAGGTATATATAAACATGCTAGAAGAAATCTACAGGGGATCAACTGCTACCATAGTGCTTCCTAAAGAAAGCAACAGAATACCAATCAAGAAGTGTGTAAGGCAGGGGGACACAATCTCCCCAATGCAGTTTACCGCGTGCTTACAGGAGGTTTTTCAGAAGCCTAGAATGGGAACAGTAGGGGATAAGAGTTAATAGAGAGTAGCTTAGTAACCTGCGCTTCACCGATAACATTGCATTGCTAAGCAACTCAGGGGACGAATTGCAACTCATGATTAGGGAGTTAGACAAGGAGAGCAAAAAGGTGGGTCTTAAAATGAATCGGCAGAAAACGAAAGTAATGTACAACAACCTCGGAAAAGAGCAGCGCTTCGAGATAGGTAATAATGAACTTCAAGTCTTAAAAGACTGTCTACTTAGGGCAGGTAATAACCACGGAGCCGAACCACGAGATTGAAGTAACTAGAAGGTTAAGAATTGGGTGGAGCACATTTGGCAAGCACTCTCAATTTATGACAGGTAGATTGCCACTATCCCTCAAGAGGAAGGTATATAAAAGCTGTATCTTGCCGGTACTTAGCTACGGAGCAGAAACCTGGAGACTTACAAAGAGGGTTCAGCCTAAATTGAGGACGACGCAGCGAGCAATGGAAAGAAAAATGGTAGGTGTAACCTTAAGAGACAAGAAGAGAGCAGAGTGGATTAGGGAACAAACGGGGTTTAAGGATATCATAGCTGAAATCAAAAGAAGAAATGAACATGGGCCGGGCATGTAGCGCGTAAACAGGATAACCGCTGGTCATTAACGGTAACTGACCGGATTCCCAGAGAAGGCAAGCGGGTTAGGGGGAGACAGAAGGTGAGGTGGGCAGATGAGATTAAGAAGTTTGCGGGTATAAATTGGCAGCAGCAAGCACAGGACTGGGCTAACTGGCGGAACATGGGAGAGGCCTTTGTCCTGCAGTTGACGTAGTCAGGCTGATGATGATGGTGATGATGATGATGATGAAGACGATGATGATGAAAATAGGACAATCAAAATGGAGACAAAGCTGATGTGGTCTTCACTTCGAAGCCGATCACACACATGAGTTGACGACCAACCTAAAGGGACACTAAAATCAAATGATATTTTACGCCAGAGTGAAAGCTCAATGCACAACAAAATCTAAAACGACATAATTATCAACAGCAGTGCCCTACTTACCGAGAATTTAATTTAAACGCACATGAATACATGCGCCGCAGTATGACGTCCGACAAACCACCTACAATCAATCACTTGTAATTGATCTAGCTACACTAAATGAAGAATCTTTAGTGCATAAAGGAACGCAATTAAATGCTGCTTGTTGTTTTCTGTTTGATTCAAGAAAAAAAATAACCGCCCCACGTTAGCATGGGGAATGGCGCAAGTGGTTCAAAAATTCAATTTTTGCGTGGATGCACTGGTCAAGTCGTGCCATCATTGCCCGTTGTTGCTGCTATGGCCCCCGCTGCATTCATTCTGTTAAAGCCGGCCAACGTTGGGCACGACAACAATGATGTGAGTCGGTCCGCTTCTTGAGGCGGGTAATTTGAAGCACGTTAACCAGATGTGGGCCACTAAACGTGACTTTATTTCAAAATAAGTCCTTTCTTCGCACAAAAGTAACCCTAAGAGGTTCTGGACCTCCATTTCAACAATCAACGCCGACTTATTAGTTTCCTTAGAGTCCCTTTAAGCTGCAAGAAGTTGGGTAATCACAAGCTCCTCTATGGCTCCAGCATTGCACGAGTAGTGTAAGCTCACCAAACAATTTTATATGCAATGAAACTGCCGCTTAGCACTCACCGCATCAAACGCTCCACAGTCCAACCGGCACCATCACAGTCATGAGTTTACCTAGGGCCTTCTCAGTATCAACAAGTTTGTATCCGAGTTCACGCGTCGATCAGTTTGATTGACAGACGCCCGCGTTAAAGATCGGGTACGCCCACCATAAATTGCACTTGCCAAGGAGCAGTATACTCACGTCCAGCGGCACGATTAATTAACCAGCTTTATCGTGCCCCGCCGCGGTTGATAAGGTAATCGACTGCTGACCCGCAGGTTGCGGGATCTGATCCCGGCAGCGGCGGCTGCATTTTCGATGAAGGCGAAAATGCTGTAGACCCGCTTGCTTCAGAGCCCTCAACTACGGCGTCTCTCATAATCATATAATGGTTTTGGAACGTTAAACCACACATATCATCATCAACTTTACCGTGCATATTATGCACAGACGCACGCAAAAGTAAAAGCGATGTCACCACATGGCTACGATGTCTCGCATTCAACTTCATCGCGCTCACGACGTATCCAATCACCGCCGCGTTGCCGCCAAGATGCGAGCGCCCGTGGTGACCAGGGGGGCGAGGACATACCTTGGTGCCATCTGCCGGGATCTTTCTGTGGCGTAAAAAAACGACATCACGTGGTAGCGGCTGTTCGACGTGTTCGACAACTCCTCTGATTCAGGCTGTTTTGCCGTGGATGTTCTCGCTTCGCAAGGGTCGGTTATGTCTGTATTAACTGCGAAACAGTCTAGAATGTTTGCCAACGAACTTTTTAGCGTGGCAACGTAGTCACCGCCGCACCGTGCACTTTCGAAGGCGCGCGTGCACATGGCGCCATGGACGCACTCTGGTAAAAGCGGGGTTGTTATGAAAATCATCTACTAATTTGTAAATATAAACATTATCACATTGCGCGAACATTTCTTTGTTGATGCGAGCGTGATAGCGTGCACCTGTCTCAAGCTTTCGCCCGGGGATTATATGGCCTAGACGTTAACGTTCTGATCAGGGTGGACAGCCGCGCGGGATTCTCGGCAACACCTCGCCCTTATAGTTTTCAGAGCGGCATCAAGTGGCCGAAGGGAGCGGTGGATGCTTTAGAATTGGTTGAATACGCTTGTGCTTCATGATGACATCTAGAGCTTTTTCGGAGAATAACATTTCTCTTCACAACAACCGTGGTTTGTGCGACCTGCTACTTTATTCAGAATCATTCCTGTACAATTTTTTATAAGACGTATATTTCAACAAGTGGAACTTCACCTGCAATTATTTTGTGTCCCTAATCCTCGCTTTCAGTGCACGCGCTTTTTTGCGCGAGTTGTGTTGACTGACATGATGCGCAAACGTTGCAATGATACCTGCTTTCATCGTTTGCTCGTCTATTATTTCCAATTACTGTATCTAGTTTTCAGTGACTCTGCTGGTCTCTGGCATCAACCAGTTTGTTTACCAGCAGCTCAGAACATCATGGCTGCTAAGAGAAGATACGTTCGAATACGCAACGCAAAATGAAAGCATTTAAGGCGATAATACTCGCCGCGCTGAGCTGCAGACAGCCGAAAAGGTCTGTTGGCATGGCGTGAATGAATCGCAAATCCCTATTTGTACTTACATTTCCGAAACGTCCCACGTCGTAATTATCCAATATCAACCCCAACGCAGTGCAAAAAGTATTTTCGCGAAAGTGCTTACTGCACATGCGATAAGCAATGCTGGCTTTTTCCCCCTTTTCTGGGCAAGTTATCGAAGATGTATCCTCTTGATTTAGCGTATGCACGAAAACTCGCACCAGGGCGAGCATTAAATACCGCATCAAGCGTTCCTTTGGCCAAAGAATGATATGCGGGGTTTAACGCCCCAAAACCACGAGATGATTATGAGAGACGCCGTAGTAGAGGGCTCCGGAAATTTTGACCACTTGGGGTTTTTAAGCGTGCACCAAATCTGAGCATACGGCCTACAGCACTTCCGCCTACATCGGAAATGCAGCCACCGCAGTCAGGATACGATCCCGTGACCTGCGGATCAGCAGTTGAGTACCATAGCCACTAGACCCCCGCGGCGGGGCCTTTTAGCCATAGAAGGGCCGATCAGAATCGTTGCTGTCATTCCACGCTTCATCGTTATTTCTAACCTGGCACAAATAAAGGCAAGCAATTGCTATGCCTACAGATCTGCGAAGTACACCGTCGTATATACCGAGCATTTTATCTCGAATCGCACAAGCAAAATATTGGTGGATGCACGTACCCCCCCCCTCCCCCCTCCTCTCACACACACACAAAAAAAGTGGCCGCTGATTAAGCTGCACAGCGGAGGACGAATGCCTAGTTGTTTCGCCAATTTCAGTTTTATCGGTGAAATGTATCGGCGTCACGGCGTTTTGGAAGGGATATTTCACATTAGACACTTTTAGTTGGGCGTACAGGGAAGAAGCGTACTCTGTGAAACTTACTTTGCGTACGCTGCAAGTGAAGCGTGCAACGAATCCTTTAGTTTAACGCACATTGATGCGTTTCACTCAACTAGATAAGTCATATACGAGATGCAAGGGTTCGTAATGTTTATCAGCGCCATCCACGCTAGAAGTATGCTAGGTCCAAGTAATAACGTGTCTTCTGTGATCTGCACGAAAAGCATCTTGACGGCCAGAGTAAGGGCCACGAGTGTGCCAGTCAGGACCGCTGTCTAGATTTTTTAGCATCATTCCCTGGTGCGCTGAATGTGCACATCCACCTTTTTCTTTGAATTTGGCTGCGCAATGCGTCTGATTGGACACGGCCTCACTGAATCAACCCCAGCGTTCTATCCAGCACTGCTGTGGATGATGCTTAACGTACTCTGTAGCAAGTGGTCGCGTTCCAGGTATTTATGGCCTCACGATCACTACCAGCGCATTTAAGGAGTGAAAGCTCGCACAACGTCTAAGGCATGTTATGTTGCGCCACGAATAAAAGTACGTACCAAGCAGCCCTTTTATTTACGGGTTCACTCACCAAGAGGCTTGGCAGAAAAAGAGGCATTCCCGCACACAACCTGCCGAAGGCGATTTCGGAAGATATTTGTGAGACGCCAGACAATTTCTTCTGGAGCATCAGGAGGCCGGAACGCGCTGCTTGAATTTACCTTGTCTGGCATGAAAACAGCGCCTTTGACTGTGAAATACACATGCCTTGCAACAGGTCTGCTGTTGCTGACTGCTTCGAACGCCAATGTGCCCACTGTTTACTCTAGTTCTGGTTTCTTCGAGGCCTCGCAAAAACGTAACGTAGTAACAGTTGCGTTACGTACGCAGCGTCTCATTTCGGGCGCACGCACGCATCTCTGGAATCGATACGATACGTACAGCACATGCGCAGTTCTCTCCCGTGGCAGTGCTAAGTACGTGGGCTCGCTACGTACGCCCAACTAAAAGTGTCTATGAAGGCTCACTTGAATGCGTCCAGTACTGCGGCAACGAGCGTATAAAATAGTGTAGGTTTGAAAATGAACTGACTCTGGGTTGAAATCAAGTGCGCTGCAACGACGAGGGCAAAGGCGAGTCATGTGATGCCGTTTATTACGTCACAGCGACCACAGTGCTGACCTCTCCCGTGTTCGCCCTCACTCCCAATTCATCTGCAGTGTTTGATTGTAGGAAAACGAGCTGCACGAGAGTGCTGCGTGTGGCCCCGCCACGGTGCTCTAGTGGCTAAGGTACACGGCTGCTTACCCGCAGGTCGCGGGTTTGCATCCCGGCTGCATTTCCGATGGAGGCGGAATTGTTGTAGGCCCATGTTCTCAGATTTTCGTGCACGTTAAAGAACCCCAGGTGGTCGAAATTTCCGCAGCCCGCCAAGTTCATCGTCTGCTCATCGGCGTGGTTGGCTTCGACTTGAAGACCGCATCAGCTGCGTCTTAATTTCATTGTTCTAATTTGCTGAGGTTTAACGCACATTATACTGAGCTGTCTTGTCTTCACCGATAAGGCTTCAAATAAAAGGCAATTATCTCGGACGCAATTACCAAGGTCATGATCACTATGAAGCTAATAACACAGTTATGAATAGCAGGACACTAATTATTATCCTATTAGTAAGAGCTAACTACCGTGGTTTTACTTGCCGTGCTCATAATTAACGTCACACTAATTGGCATAATTTCTGTTAGCTCATCAACTAGCATGCTTTAGTTGCCCCGGTTCTAGCTTTACATGACTTCAATAGCATGGTATTCTTAAGATTTGGTGTAATTTCCTAGGTCTTACCGTGACTTGGCGTTATAGTATATTTGTCTTAGTCATAGCATGTCCTGGCCTAACTAGCGACCCTTAGATGACCGTATATTGCTTACCGCTCCTCTGAGCCAGTTGGTGGTTGCGCCACTGCGCATGCGCTATACGGTAGGACGCTGAGCATGTCAGCGGACCGTCGGAACGAGCGAAGGATCACGTGACGCGAGAAGAAATGGCCAAAATTGGGGGACCCTTAAGCTTAGCTTTTAGGAGTTTAATGCGATAGTGAAATCCAGGCTCCTAGTGCACCTTTCAATCGCTAAGTGCATACTTATTTACATGTTTTGTTGCATAAACACGCACGCACACCAACACGCACACAGTAGATTGGACCAGCACGCACTAATATCGTCAAATGGGCTCGTTTTCATCATGACACCTGTCGAACAAAATGCGTTAAAGGGGCCTTGAAACTCTTTTTAAAGCATCCATGGAAGGAATACAATAGAAGAGCGTATTGCCTCACGAATTCAACGCAGCAAATATTTTAAAATTTCGTCCAGTGCGAGTAGAGTTACAAAGGTTTGTCGCATGCTATAATTACGTTATCGTTTCTCTCGTCCCGGCAAAGGCACTGCAAGCTAAGCGGGGAGGGGTGGCAGAGCAAATAAACTACCGCGCCTCGTGCCGTTGAGCACTTTTTTTTGTTTCTTCCAATGCGTGGCTTTCGGTGTGATCGCGCGCGCACGCGTTGACAAGTAGCGGCCTCCCGCGGCTATCCGGGTAACTTGAATTTTCGGTCACAGACGCACAGACGATTTTTCGCTCACAACCAATGGGGCTGACGCTGGCGAAGGGTTTTCTGCGACCCGAGCTATTTAAGGCTATCGCGTTAAAATGCCTACTTTCTGTGCCGCGAGTTCACGCTGTTCGGCAAACACGCAAGCACCGACGGCACTTCAAGACACAGAAGGATCTTTACCTCTTCTGAGAAGTTGTCGCAGCTATTCCCTTCGAGAAATCGTACATTGGGTGTGAAGTTCCACGAAAAAATCTAGAGCGGACACTTGGGACTAGAGTGTTCCATTTCTAGAACACTGCACTTGGGACCATCAAGGAGCACCTCGAGATGCTTCTTAGGTATTTCCATCAAAAATACTTCGCGAATATTCGATTGTAAGCGATTTTATGTAAGAATAGTAACAATTTAGTATTTAACAGCAGCCACTCTTCCACCTATTCAGAAAATTGTTTTTTAGTTTGATTTGCCACAAGGCAGCGTAGTGAACGAGCTTCCTCAGGGCAGGGCGTTTGAAACGAGCTTGGGCTGTCTTGAAGGTTTCGATTGTAGTCCAGCTCTAAGGGAAGGTGACAAAAAAATGAAAAAAAATACTCATGTGTCAAACAGTAAATGAATTCACACTCTTTCAAAACAGAATCTTCTATCTTGCTGCAAGGTAAAAATTACGTTTGCTTTCATTTAAAACAACTTTCATGCACCGGTGGCGAGGCATATATAGCGTTGACCGAACGACACTTGACTAAAACTGAAAACATGCGTCACGCCTTTTCACCTTTGTAGGAAATGGTGAAAATAAAAGATTTTTGATTTGATTTGGTTTGAACCTTGACCATTTGAGCAGAACAGAGAACGGAGCGCAAAATCACTCAGCTAAAAGTTCCCTACGAGCCAAGTTCACCGTCCAGCCCAAAAAATCAAAGCATATCCGTGGAGCGAATGATGATCAGTGGGGCGAAGCTTCGGATGATATTATTGGTAAACAGTAAATCATCTGTCTGTCTGTCTGTCTGTCTGTCTGTCTGTCTGTCTGTCTGTCTGCCTGCCTGCCTGCCTGTCTGTCTGCCTGCCTGTCTGTCTGTGTGTCTGTCTGTCTGTCCGTCCGTCCGCACGTCCATCCATCTGTCCGTCCATGCTGAGTGGTTCATCGAACTAGGCGGTCACGTACCACTAGCTAGAAGGGACCAACCCACAACTTTAAGAGCTTCGCCCCTAATAGCTAATTAGCCGGCCTATAATGTGGTCGGTGCTAGCGGGCGACGAAACCAAAGACTATGCGCACCATCCGAGCAGCACCTACAATGTACAGGCTGGCCATGATGATTAACACGTGGCCTTAGCTTTAGTTGATATCGTCACGTTGCAACACGCTCGGCCGGTGCTGATCTCAGAGGCCACCATGATTTATTTGATTTGATTGATTGATATGTGGGGTTTAACGTCCCAAAACCACTATATGATTATGAGAGACGCCGTAGTGGAGGGCTCCGGAAATTTAGACCACCTGGGGTTCTTTAACGTGCACCCAAATCTGAGCACACGGGCCTACAACATTTCCGCCTCCATCGGAAATGCAGCCGCCGCAGCCGGGATTCGAACCCGCGCCCTGCGGGTCAGCAGCCGAGTACCTTAGCCACTAGACCACCGCGGCGGGGCCCAGAGGCCACCATGCTGATTATTTTAAAATAGACGCGATCTAGGCATTAAAAGCTTCAGAATAAATGTAAACACCAAGTACCGCTAAAAGTATGACCACAAAACGTTTGTGACACTTTTTTGCATGGGTGTACTTTTGAGCTCAGTGTAATGACAAACAAATGCAACAAGATGACCCTGGTTTAAAAACGCTACCCAACTAAGTGGTTTGTTCTTGACGCGAGGACTGATTTTATTGTAACCAATGAAACGCAGCGTGCTCAGGGGTGAATTTGACTTCTTCGTACAGTTGTCTCGTTCACAAAGAGGTATCGCCAAAGCTCGGAAAGATCCCGAATTCCACTTTGAAGGAAGAAACACCAGACTTTTGCGGAAAGCACAACATAGTCACTCCGAAAGCTGGAAGAGTCGCGCTTTTTGCGTCTGTCGTACTATTTGAGATTATCTATACAAGAACCCTTGCGAAGTACCCAGTACAACATAAATCATAATTTTTTGAAGTTATAGCAAGCACCCACTGCATAATCATTCATCATTATTCGTCATTCCAGGGGAAAGCGATGTACCCGCCACACATTTGCTGATGCTGATGCTGATGACCTCTGATGGATGGCGCTTACCCACAAAGGGGGATGGGCCAAGAACCGGGCGGCAGGATACCTTAATGAAACTAAAATGAAAATGAAGCCAATCTGAAAAAGTAGCTTAAAATAATACGACCAAAAAACAAAAATGTTTGCTTAGCAAGCGGTCAAACCATCTTTTGTTCTTGAAAGACATAACTACGAATTATAAACTAAAGATCTGAAAAGGTAGGTGTTCACTGGCATGGTAATCTTTTAGTTGCGTTGATGTAATCAAACACAGTGGAGCATACACATTTGCAAAGCATTATGTGTATTTCCTTGATGTGGTGGCTGACGACGACGAAGAATTAAGCCTGAGCCTTTTATAATCGGTTGGAGGTTTTAAACGAGCCACAAGAGAAGAAGAAGAAGAAGAAGAAGGCCTTTGGAGCCATCGGTCGTTGACGGTGGTGGTCTTGTCTCACGGACCTTGCTTGCCTTGCTTGGGTGCCTTTTCGAGTTTCTGTTCAGTTGTCTTCGGCGTCTGTGTGCACCTTCCCGGGCTGTGCGGCCATTGCAGGCGGTGCTGATTTGAGCTCCGTTGACTGATGTCTGTCGCGTCTCCCAGCCAGGCAAACTCTCCGGTCGGCATCCCTTACTAATGGTGAGTTACCCACTGATCTTTTCTTGCGCAGTTGTCTCAGCAGTGTTCCGGTGGCTCTGGTTCCAACAAAGGGGGCTTGTAGTCACATGAAAAAATTCCGCCATATCCACGAAGTGAATGATGATGAGTGGGCGAAGCTCCGGAGGTAAACCTGGTAAACCATGAATCCTCTGTACATTTTGCCCACTCGATTTTATCACATCGCTCCCCCTAGCGTACGTCGCCGCACTAAATCGAACGATTGCCTTTAACCAATGACACGCGCCATATGTGACATCATTCCTATTTATAAGATCTCGCGTCTTTCTTCAACTACAAGTACCGCTTTCTAGTTATAACATCTTGCATCTTTTCATCATCAGCTACAAGTACCAACATCTAGTAAACACTACAAGAACTAAACGAGAGGTGGCTACATACAGGAGACGGTACTGCCATCTAGTGAACACTGCAAGAACTAAACTAGAGGTGGCTACATACAGGGGACGGTACCGCCATCTAGTGAACACTGCAAGAACTAAACTAGAGGTGGCTACATACAGCCTACAGTGGACGCACAGCCCACGCCCCTAGGGAGCTTCGCCCCTAAAACCCAAAAGCACCCAGGACAAGCTACGGAAGGTGAACCGAACACTTCAAACTCATCACCGAGGTGCGACAGTTTGGTCGTGGAGGTATTTTGTGCTGTGTCCAGATCAGGACTGCGTATCAGATCTGCTAAAATGCACATTGTTTGGCTCTCTCCCGGTGAGCCATTTTTTCCTCCTCACTTGCCCTGTGTGAAGGTTTAGTTTGTGGGGTGGACTTGAGCCTGTCTCCGCCCGAATTTCTAGAGATGTTTTGGGCAGCAGGCGTGGTGGCAGTCTTTCGCTGTTCACGTAGCGCTGACAGAAATCATATCCTGACAGTGTGGTGATAGTTACCTGTGCTGGAACTACTAGACCAACAGAGATCGAAGCGTGGCCACTGATATATCGGGTTTAAGCGCGACCCTCCTCCACTGCAGTGCATCCTCGTCCACTGCAGTGCCATAAATGCTGGCATTTTGGCATAGCATAAAGGATTGCTGATGAGTAGAGCGGTGTCAAATGTGTGCAGGACAACACAACTCTAAAGAATGCAAAGCTCAGAAAAGGTCTTGCTGTCTCTGCGGTGGCCCTCACCCATCTGATGATGGCACAGGCCCTGCGAGAACTCAGAATATTCAAATTATGGAAATAATTGCGCGAAAACGTTGTTCAAGACGCGAAGCTCGAATATCCATCACAGAGCGTTCTCGGGGGAGCGCTGTTGCTGCGATCCGTAATAACCATGTCATGGATTCGTCACCCTCAGGCATGATAGCCTCGACCATTGAGAAAACAATGACAAAAGCTATTGGAGAACCTTTCTGTGATACTGGCGGAGTCATTTGCTCAAACAGTAAATGCACAAATAGCTCAAGTCCTCATGAATGTTATTCATCCACATGCAGCCTCTATGACTTTATGAGCCAATGAAGTGAATACAGGATCTATAGAAACAGGGCCTTCTAAACCCAGCCCCCTGATCACAAGACCTGGTAAAGAGTTATATTACATCAAGAGCTGGTCCGCCGGGCTGCGGCCGTAAAATATTCCCCATTGAACATTTGAATTGGAACTCTGATTCAGGTTCGCACGACTCAAAACTGGAATTCGACACAAAAATTAAATGGCGGGCGCCACCACGAAAACATAGATCTCCAGTCAGTTCTAAAGTGAAAAGTAAAAAAAAATCAGAAAAAATAGCTTCAAAATAGTATTTTTGAAAGATAGCTTATTGCAGAAGGCAGTTAGTGCTGTCGGTATATCCTCAACATACGTGGATTAAGAATCTTGCAGTGGAATTGCCGGTCAATTTTTTCCCGCAAAGACTAATTTACTTGCCTTGTAATCAGCAATCCCCCAGATGTTATAGTTTGGCAAGAAACTTGGCTCTCTAAAAGAAATTTTAATCTTTAAAACTACTGAACATTTAGCTTAGACCGCCCCTCTCGAGGAGGTGGTTTATCAGTGTTTGTCTATTCAAAAAACGCGCGAGTCGGCTAAAGTTACAGGTCAAACATGGATTTGGAAGTGAAATTTTAACATTAGGTATCTCTCTTCGGACTTCCATTTTCGTTAATAACGCTTATTTTCCGTGAGGTGTTCAAAATGTAGTGTTTATTAGATACGTAATTTCGTTTTGCAGAACAGACATTTCTACTAGCAGCCGGACGAGTCACCTTGACACTGAGGCATCATCATGGATGACACAGAGCAGTACCAGGCAGCAGGGTCTGGTGCCTCCCAGACGTCCCCTGTGCAGTGCTCTTCTATTCGCAAGAACGGATTCGTCATGCTCAAGAGCAGGCTCTGCCACATCGTCGAGATGACCACGTCTAAGACTGGGAAGCACGGTCACGCAAAGGTTTATTTAGTTGGCCTGGACATTTTTATTGCACAAAAACATGAGGATCTGTGCCCGTCAACTCACAACATTAACGTGCCCAATGTCAACTGCTGTGACTTCCAGTTGATTGACATTAGGATGATGGCTATGTCACACTAATGAATGACAAAGTGATACCCGTGACGACCTCAAGCGTGACGACCATAAGAATCGAAAAAGACGAATAGGTCTTTTTCGATTCGTTTACCCGATTTTACAACTATTCATCAAGCGGAATTACTTGCGATTCTGTTAGCGTTAAAAAATTACCTCAATCATTACAGATGCTATTATTTTTTCAGACTTCTGTCTGTGTGTAGTTATTAACTGTGCCTAAGGTTATTTCCACCGGTTGTCAATAGGTTTTCCTATAGATCACTTAGCCACCCCTTTATTTTCGTACCTTCGCCGAAGCCAATCATGGAGGCCACGTTTAACATGACCAACGGAAAAGCGCGGACTTGCATTTTGCTGACCAAACTTCTTGCACTTGATCAATAAAATGAAGCATAACTGCTGTGAGCCACGCCCATGTATATGGCGGGAAAGGAAAGCAAAAAGTATTGAAAGAAACTTCGAAACAGGGTGCACTCGTGAAGTGCACGATTGAGCAAAGGGCAGTTCTGTGACTGCGTTTACAATAGCGCCTGATTGATTACCATGACTGAATTAGTAAAGTGGGCTTTCTGTATGCCCGCGGTCATTTTCTTTACCATTTTTTACCCGCAACATACCAGGTCTCTTTTATTCTCCATGTGTGCGTGCTTATTAGACTGCTCGGATCCTGAAGACAATGATCAAGCCATAAGCCAGCATCAGGAAAATGAAGCAAATGATGACATCAGGAATAAGATGGCAAGGGATGCTTATGAATACTGTAGCCTGAAAAAAAAAATATATAGAAGCAGTGACAGCTAAGTGATTGCATGAGCAAGCGTCTCTAAATACAGTGTCTCAGCTAACTCGAGACACAGCTTAAAAAACGCCAGGCCTGTGTGGAAGGCGCAGCACAGTCACAGCGACAGCTAGAAGAGCGGCCTTTCAGAGGCTTTTCGAAACACTCGTTGCGTAACTACTGGAAAAACACTTGCTGCATACCCACTAAGCATTAATAATAAACTTTTGGGTGGCAGGCCGGATTTTGCTACGCTATTTTTCGTCATTCTTCAAAGAAGCGTGGTATCCACTAAACACAGGCAAGGAATTTGATTGATTGATTTGATGAGTTCAATGTCCCAAAACCACCATATGATTATGCGAGACACTGTAGTGGAGGGCTCTAAAAATTTCTGCCACCTCGGGTTCTTTAACGTGCACCAAATCTGAGCACACGGGCCTACAACATTTTCCACTTCCATCGGAAATGCAGCAACAGCAGACGGGATTCGATCCTGTGACCTGCGGATCAGCAGTTGAGTACCATAGCCACTAGACCCCCGCGGCGGGGCCTTTTAGCCATAGAAAGGCCGATCAGAATCGTTGCTGTCATTCCACGCTTCATCGTTATTTCTAACCTGGCACAAATAAAGGCAAGCAATTGCTATGCCTACAGATCTGCGAAGTACATCGTCGTATATACCGAACATTTTATCTCGAATCGCACAAGCAAAGTATTGGTGGATGCACATACCGCCCCCCCCCTCTCACACACACAAAAAAAAGTGGCCGCTGATTGAGCTGCACAGCGGAGGACGAATGCCTATTTGTTTTGCCAATTTCAGTTTTATCGGTGAAGTGTATCGGCACCACGGCGTTTTGGAAGGGATATTTAACATTAGACACTTTAAGTTGGGCGTACAGGGAAGAAGCGTACTCTGTGAAACTTACTTTGCGTACGCTGCAAGTGAAGCGTGCAACGAATCCTTTAGTTTAACGCACATTGATGCGTTTCACTCAATCTAGATAAGTCATATACGAGATGCAAGGGTTCGTAATGTTTATCAGCGCCACCCACGCTAGAAGTATGCTAGGTCCGAGTAATAACGTGTCTTCTGTGATCTGCACGAAAAGCATCTTGACGGCTAGAGTAAGGGCCACGAGTGTGCCTGTCAGGCCGCTGTGTAGATTTTTAGCATCGTTCCCAGGTGCGCTGAATGTGCACATCCACCTTTTTCTTTGAATTTGGCTGCGCAATGCGTCTGATTGGACATGGCCTCACTGAATCAACCCCAGCGTTCTATCCAGCACTGCTGTGGATGATGCTTAACGTACTCTGTAGCAAGTGGTCGCGTTCCAGGTATTTATGGCCTCACGATCACTACCAGCGCATTTAAGGAGTGAAAGCTCGCACAACGTCTAAGGCATGTTATGTTGCGCCACGAATAAAAGTACGTACCAAGCAGCCCTTTTATTTACGGGTTCACTCACCAAGAGGCTTGGCAGAAAAGAGGCATTCCCGCACACAACCTGCCGAAGGCGATTTCGGAAGATATTTGTGAGACGCCAGGCAATTTCTTCTGGAGCATCAGGAGGCCGGAACGCACTGCTTGAATTTACCTTGTCTGGCATGAAAACAGCGCCTTTGACTGTGAAATACACATGCCTTGCAACAGGTCTGCTGTTGCTGACTGCTTCGAACGCCAATGTGCCCACTGTTTACTCTAGTTCTGGTTTCTTCGAGGCCTCGCAAAAACGTAACGTAGTAACAGTTGCGTTACGTACGCAGCGTCTCGTTTCGGGCGCACGCACGCATCTCTGGAATCGATACGATACGTACTGCACATGCGCAGTTCTCTCCCGTGGCAGTGCTAAGTACGTGGGCTCGCTACGTACGCCCAACTAAAAGTGTCTATGAAGGCTCACTTGAATGCGTCCAGTACTGCGGCAACGAGCGTATAAAATAGTGTAGGTTTGAAAATGAACTGACTCTGGGTTGAAATCAAGTGCGCTGCAACGACGAGGGCAAAGGCGAGTCATGTGATGCCGTTTTATTACGTCACAGCGACCACAGTGCTGACCTCTCCCGTGTTCGCCCTCACTCCCAATTCATCTGCAGTGTTTGATTGTAGAAAAACGAGCTGCACGAGAGTGCTGCGTGTGGCCCCGCCGCGGTGCTCTAGTGGCTAAGGTACACGGCTGCTTACCCGCAGGTCGCCGGTTTGCATCCCGGCTGCATTTCCGATGGAGGCGGAATTGTTGTAGGCCCGTGTTCTCAGATTTTTGTGCACGTTAAAGAACCCCAGGTGGTTGAAATTTCCGCAGCCCGCCAAGTTCATCGTCTACTCATCGGCGTGGTTGGCTTCGAATTGAAGACCGCATAAGCTGCGTCTTAATTTCATTGTTCTAATTTGCTGAGGTTTAACGCACATTATACTGAGCTGTCTTGTCTTCACCGATAAGGCTTCAAATAAAAGGCAATTATCTCGGACGCAATTACCAAGGTCATGATCACTATGAAGCTAATAACACAGTTATGAATAGCAGGACACTAATTATCATCCTATTAGTAAGAGCTAACTACCGTGGTTTTACTTGTAGTGCTCATAATTAACGTCACACTAATTGGCATAATTCTGTTAGCTCATCAACTAGCATGCTTTAGTTGCCCCGGTTCTAGCTTTACATGACTTCAATAGCATGGTATTCTTAAGATTGGTGTAATTTCCTAGGTCTTACCGTGACTTGGCGTTATAGTATATTTGTCTTAGTCATAGCATGTCCTGGCCTAACTAGCGACCCTTAGCTGACCGTATATTGCTTACCGCTCCTCTGAGCCAGTTGGTGGTTGCGCCACTGCGCATGCGCTATACGGTAGGACGCTGAGCATGTCAGCGGACCGTCGGAACGAGCGAAGGATCACTTGACGCGAGAAGAAATGGCCAAAATTGGGGACCCTTAAGCTTAGCTTTTAGGAGTTTAATGCGATAGTGAAATCCGGCTCCTAGTGCACCTTTCAATCGCTAAGTGCATACTTATTTACATGTTTTGTTGCATAAACACGCACGCACACCAACACGCACACAGTAGATTCGACCAGCACGCACTAATATCGTCAAAAGGGCTCGTTTTCATCATGACACCTGTCGAACAAAATGCGTTAAAGGGGCCTTGAAACTCTTTTTAAAGCATCCATGGAAGGAATACAATAGAAGAGCGTATTGCCTCACGAATTCGAACGCAGCAAATATTTTAAAATTTCAGTCCAGTGCGAGTAGAGTTACAAAGGTTTGTCGCATGCTATAATTACGTTATCGTTTCTCTCGTCCCGGCAAAGGCACTGCAAGCTAAGCGGGGGAGGGGTGGCAGAGCAAATAAACTACCGCGCCTCGGTGCCGTTGAGCACTTTTTTGTTTCTTCTAATGCGTGGATTTCGGTGTGATCGCGCGCGCAGCGCGTTGACAAGTAGCGGCCTCCCGCGGCTATCCGGGTAACTTGAATTTTCGGTCACAGACGCACAGACGATTTTTCGCTCACAACCAATGGGGCTGACGCTGGCGAAGGGTTTTCTGCGACCCGAGCTATTTAAGGCTATCGCGTTAAAATGCCTATTTTCTGTGCCGCGAGTTCACGCTGTTCGGGAACCACAGTGGTTGTTCAGGCAAACACACAAGCACCGACGGCACTTCAAGACACAGAAGGATCTTTACCTCTTCTGAGAAGTTGTCGCAGCTATTCCCTTCGAGAAACCGTACATTGGGTGTGAAGTTCCACGAAAAAATCTAGAGCGGACACTTGGGACTAGAATGTTCCATTTCTAGAAAACTGCACTTCGGACCATCAAGGAGCGCCTCGAGAGTCTTCTTAGGTATTTCCATCAAAAATACTTCGCGAATATTCGATAGTAAGCGATTTTATGTAAGAATAGTAACAATTTAGTATTTAACAGCAGCCACTCTTCCACCTATTCAGAAAATTGTTTTTTAGTTTGATTTGCCACAAGGCAGCGTAGTGAACGAGCTTCCTCAGGGCAGGGCGTTTGAAACGAGCTTGGGCTGTCTTGAAGGTTTCGATTGTAGTCCAGCTCTAAGGGAAGGTGACAAAAAAATGAAAAAAAAATACTCATGTGTCAAACAGTAAATGAATTCACACTCTTTCAAAACAGAATCTTCTATCTTGCTGCAAGGTAAAAATTACGTTTGCTTTCATTTAAAACAACTTTCATGCACCGGTGGCGAGGCATATATAGCGTTGACCGAACGACACTTGACTAAAACTGAAAACATGCGTCACGCCTTTTCACCTTTGTATGAAATGGTGAAAATAAAAGATTTTTGATTTGATTTGGTTTGAACCTTGACCATTTGAGCAGAACAGAGAACGGAGCGCAAAATCACTCAGCTAAAAGTTCCCTACGAGCCAAGTTCACCGTCCAGCCCAAAAAATCAAAGCATATCCGTGGAGCGAATGATGATCAGTGGGGCGAAGCTTCGGATGATATTATTGGTAAACAGTAAATCATCTGTCTGTCTGTCTGCCTGTCTGTCTGCCTGCCTGCCTGTCTGTCTGTGTGTCTGTCTGTCTGTCCGTCCGTCCGCACGTCCATCCATCTGTCCGTCCATGCTGAGTGGTTCATCGAACTAGGCGGTCACGTACCACTAGCTAGAAGGGACCAACCCACCACTTTAGGAGCTTCGCCCCTAATAGCTAATTAGCCGGCCTATAATGTGGTCGGTGCTAGCGGGCGACGAAACCAAAGACTACGCGCACCATCTGAGCAGCAGCTACAATGTACAGGCTGGCCATAATGATTAACACGTGGCCTTGGCTTTAGCTGATATCGTCACGTTGCAACACGCTCGGCCGGTGCTGATCTCAGAGGCCACCATGATTGATTTGATTTGATTGATTGATATGTGGGGTTTAACGTCCCAAAACCACTATATGATTATGAGAGACGCCGTAGTGGAGGGCTCCGGAAATTTAGACCACCTGGGGTTCTTTAACGTGCACCCAAATCTGAGCACACGGGCCTACAACATTTCCGCCTCCATCGGAAATGCAGCCGCCGCAGCCGGGATTCGAACCCGCGCCCTGCGGGTCAGCAGCCGAGTACCTTAGCCACTAGACCACCGCGGTGGGGCCCAGAGGCCACCATGCTGATTATTTTAAAATAGACGTGATCTAGGCATTAAAAGCTTCAGAATAAATGTAAACACCAAGTACCGCTAAAAGTATGACCACAAAACGTTTGTGACACTTTTTTGCATGGGTGTACTTTTGAGCTCAGTGTAATGACAAACAAATGCAACAAGATGACCCTGGTTTAAAAACGCTACCCAACTAAGTGGTTTGTTCTTGACGCGAGGACTGATCTTATTGTAACCAATGAAACGCAGCGTGCTCAGGGGTGAATTTGTCTTCTTCGTACAGTTGTCTCGTTCACAAAGAGGTATCGCCAAAGCTCGGAAAGATCCCGAATTCCACTTTAAAGGAAGAAACACCAGACTTTTGCGGAAAGCACAACATAGTCACTCCGAAAGCTGGAAGAGTCGCGCTTTTTGCGTCTTTCGTACTCTTTGAGATTATCTATACAAGAACCCTTGCGAAGTACCCAGTACAACATAAATCATAATTTTTTGAAGTTATAGCAAGCACCCACTGCATAATTATTCATCATTATTCGTCATTCCAGGGGAAAGCGATGTACCCGCCACACACTTGCTGATGCTGATGCTGATGACCTCTGATGGATGGCGCTTACCCACAAAGGGGGGATGGACCAAGAACCGGGCGGCAGGATACCTTAATGAAACTAAATGAAAATGAAGCCAATCTGAAAAAGTAGCCTAAAATAATACTACCAAAAAACAAAAATGTTTGCTTAGCAAGCGGTCAAACCATCTTTTGTTCTTGAAAGACATAACTACGAATTATAAACTAAAGATCTGAAAAGGTAGGTGTTCACTGGCATGGTAATCTTTTAGTTGCGTTGATGTAATCAAACACAGCGGAGCATACACATTTGCAAAGCATTATGTGTATTTCCTTGATGTGGTGGCTGACGACGACGAATTAAGCCTGAGCCTTTTATAATCAGTGGGAGGTTTTAAAACGAGCCACAAGAGAAGAGAGAAGAAGAAGAAGAAGAAGAAGAAGAAGAAGAAGAAGAAGAAGAAGAAGAAGAAGAAGAAGAAGAAGAAAGAAGAAGACGAAGAAGAAGAAAGAAGAAGAAGAAGAAGAAGAAGAAAAGAAGAAGAGGGCTTTGGAGGCATCGAGAAGGCTGGTGTAGGAATCGTATCATCCTCTCTAGATTGGGCTTTCGCAATTCGATTACCCGACTTTACACCTATTTACCAAGCAGAACTACTGGCAATAGTCCTTGCATTGCGTAAAGTGCCGCAAGATCTATCAGCGGTGATTGTTATAACAGACTGTGTCTCGGTCTGTACTGCCTTAAGCTAACCAACTTTTTCGCGTACCTTAGAAACTTTCTACTCGCTCATTCCTACACATGTGCGACTCGTACGACTAGTTTGGGTACCAGGCCATAGAGGTATAGCTCTAAATGAGCATGCAGATGCACTAGCTGTATCTTCCCTTGATTGTCCTGTTTTACCTATTTTGCCTACTTCTGAATATATAACAGCAGCACGCTTTGAAAAACGCACAACGGCCAATAACTTTGAAAAATCCCCTTTGTTTGTATCAGACTTTACACAGCTAAAGTTCCCTTGGAAGAACAAGTGGTGTTCATCAAGGAAGTAAGAAATAGTAATTACCAGGCTGCGTTGTCGAGTCCCCTCATTGAACTTTTACCTTCACAGGTCGGGTCTGGCACACTCGCCTTTGTGTCTTTATTGTAATGAGAGGGAATCTTTGGAGCACTTTTTTTGTCATGCCGAAAATTGAAAACTCAAAGGGAAAATCTACTAGAAGAACCCCTACGAAAGTTGGGCTTAAACTTTACACTTCCGGTTATTCTTTCATTTGGCGCAGTCGCATTTGGATTCAGCCACAGGAGCGTTTTTACCGCTGTTACAAATTTCTTACGAGAATCTAAAAGAATGGAATTCTAAAAAAAAAGGTAACTTCAGTTGAGTTATCCATATTTTTTTTCTCTTTTTTGTATGTTTATATGTTTTCTTTTCAAGGTTCTTTTTTTAATGTAACACCTTTTCATTATTACCTATATTACCTAATTAATCCAACCCTCTCTTTCAAGAAGTGAATTAATTTAAAAAGCAAGGCACCGTCCCATTGATGGCCTATCCCCCTAGGTGGGTTGTGCCAAGGTGTTGAGGAACCAACCAACCAACCAACCATCGGTCGTTGACGGTGGTGGTCTTCTCTCACGGACCTTGCTTGCCTGGCTTGGGTGCCTTTTCGAGTTTCTGTTCAGTTGTCTTCGGCGTCTGGGTGCACCTTCCCGGGCTGTGCGGCCATTGCAGGCGGTGCTGATTTGAGCTCCGTTGACCGATGTCTGTCGCGTCTCCCAGCCAGGCAAACTCTCCGGTCGGCATCCCTTACTAATGGTGAGTTACCCACTAATCTTTTCTTGCGCAGTGGTCTCAGCAGTGTTCCGGTGGCTCTGGTTCCAACAAAGGGGGCTTGTAGTCACATGAAAAACCCCAAAAGCACCCAGGAGAAGCTACGGAAGGTGACCGAACACTTCAAACTCATCACCGAGGTGCGACAGTTTGGTCGTGGAGGTATTTTGTGCAGTTCCCCAGATCGGGCCTGCGTATCAGATCTGCTAAAATGCACATCGTTTGGCTCTCTCCCGGTGAGCCAGTTTTTTTCCTCCTCACTTGCCCTGTGTGAAAGGTTTAGTTCGTGGGGTGGACTTGAGCCTGTCTCCGCCCGAATTTCTAGAGATGTTTTGGGCAGCAGGCGTGGTGGCAGTCTTTCGCTGTTCACGTAGCGCTGACAGAAATAATATCCTGACAGTGTTGGTGATAGTTACCTGTGCTGGAACTACTAGACCAACAGAGATATATCGGGTTGAAGCGCGACTCTCCTCCACTGCAGTGCATCCTCGTCCACTGCAGTGCCATAAATGCTGGCATTTTGGGCATAGCATAAAGGATTGCTGATCAGTGGAGCTGTGTCAAATGTGTGCAGGACAACACAACTCTAAAGATGCAAAGCTCAGAAAAGGTCTTGCTGTCTCTGCGGTAGCCCTCACCCATCTGATGATGGCACATGCCCTGCGAGAACTCAGAAAATTCAATTTATGGAAATAATTGCGCGAAAACGTTGTTCAAGACGCGAAGCTCGAATATCCATCATAGAGCGCTCTCGGGGGTGCGCTGTTGCTGCGATCCGTAATAACCATGTCATGGATTCGTCACCCTCAGGCATGATAGCCTCCACCATTGAGAAAACAATGACAAAGCTATTGGAGAACCTTTCTGTGATACTGGCGGAGTCATTTGCTCAAACAGTAAATGCACAAATAGCTCAAGTCCTCATGAATGTTAATCATCCACATGCAGCCTCTATGCTTTTATCAGCCAATGAAGTGAATACAGGATCTATAGAAACAGGGCCTTCTAAACCCAGCCCCCTGATCACAAGACCTGCTGAAGAGTTATATTCATCAAGAGCTGGTCCACCGGGCTGCGGCCGTAAAGTATTCGCGATTGAACATTTGAATTGGAACTCTGATTCAGGTTCGCAGGACTCACAACTGGAATTCGACACAAAAAAATTAAACGGCGGGCGTCACCACGAAAACATAGATCTCCAGTGAGTTCTAAAGTGAAAAGTAAAAAAAATCAGAAAAAATAGCTTCAAAATAGTATTTTTGAAAGATAGCTTATTGCAGAAGGCAGTGAATGCTGTCGGTATATCCTCAAAATACGTGGATTAAGAATCTAGCAGTGGAATTGCCGGTCAATTTTTTCCGCAAAGACTAATTCACTTTGCCTTTGTAATCAGCATCCCCCAGATGTTATAGTTTTGCAAAAAAATTGGCTCTCTAAAAAGAAATTTTTAATCTTTAAAACTACTGAACATTTAGCTTATACCGCCCCTCTCGAGGAGGTGGTTTATCAGTGTTTATCTATTCAAAAAAACGCGCATCGGCTAAAAGTTACAGGTCAAACAATGGATTTGAAAAGTGAAATTTTAACATTAGATATCTCTCTTCTGGGACTTCCATTTTCGTTAATAAACGCTAATTTTCCGTGAGGTGTTCAAAATTATAGTGTTTTAGATACCGTAATTTTGTTTTGCAGAAAAGACATTTCTACTAACAGCCGGACGAGTCACCTTGACACTGAGGGATCATCATGGATGACACAGAGCAGTACCAGGCAGCAGGGTCTGGTGCCTCCCAGACGTCCCCTGTGCAGTGATCTTCTCTTCGCAAAAACGGATTCGTCATGCTCAAGAGCAGGCTCTGCCACATCGTCGAGAAGACCACGTCTAACGACTGGGAAGCACGGTCACGCTAAGGTTTATTTAGTTGGCCTGGACATTTTTACTGCACAAAAACATGAGGATCTGTGCCCGTCAACTCACAACATTGACGTGCCCAATGTCAACTGCTGTGACTTCCAGTTGATTGACATTAGTGATGATGGCTATGTCACACTAATGAATGACAAAGGTGATACCCGTGACGACCTCAAGCTTGACGACCATAAGAATAAAAAAAGACGAATAGGTCTTTTTCGATTCGTTTACCCGATTTTACAACTATTCATCAAGCGGAATTTCTTGCGATGCTGTTAGCGTTACGAAAATTACCTCAATCATTAACAGATGCTATTGTTTTTTCAGACTTCTTGTCTGTGTGTCGTTCATTAACTGTGCCTAATATGTCTTATGCTTTAAAAGTATTTTATGCCTTTGCCCCAAGACATTTACGACTCATTCGCTTGATGCCGATACCAGGGCATGAAGGTGTACCCCCAATGAATATGCAGATGCACTCGCAGTGGCCTCAAATAATTATCTCAGAGTTTTTATATTGCTGACGCTAGTATTTATTGCCGTGAAAATTTGTCATATCAGATCAGTTTGAAAAATCTCGCTCGGCAACATCTGACTTTTCTCATCTTAAATACCCCTGAAAAATTGATGGTGCTCCTCTAGAGTGGCGGACTAAAATGCCGAGTCCCCCCCCCCCCCCTGAACTTTTATCTACACAGGTCTGGTCTTCCACAGTCTCCCCTATGCCTCCACTGCAACGAGAGTGAATCCCTTCAACATTTTCTCTTAATATGCAGGTTATATACAAACTAAAGGAATAGACTGTTGGAAGAACCTCTCCGTAGGTTGACTTTAAATTTATTTCTTCTGGTGGTCCTGTCCTTTGGAGCAACTGAAAAGGGATTTAGCCACAGGAACGTTTGCGAGGCCGTGTGCGATTTTCTAAAGGCAACAAAACGAATAGAATGTTAAGCTGAGGCATAAATTCAGTTTATTTCAAACCATATTAGCTTATTCGTTTTTTGTATTACCTCTAGTTATTTTAATTGAAATCGTTTACCAATCGGTTCTTTGTGTAAACATCCTTATATAAATAATCCGGCTGGTAAAACAATTCCATCTCACAAATGAGGCCCCACCCGTTTCATGGCCAATCCCCCGTGGTGGGTTGCTCCCGGACTCTGAGGAACAACCAACCAACTCGAAGTTACGTGATTTGTATGACGCGCGGTCGTTCCTTTATTTCCTTGCAACGCTATATTATGCGCCTGAATGTGACTGAGAACTTCACAGAGGTCCTAAGGAAGCGGATCATCGGGACCTTATGTGCTTCCTCTGCAACTAGTACAAGTGCACTCCCAAGGTATCAATTACTTCATAAATCATCATGTAGTGAAGCCTTGGACCTGTGTATTGGGTCATAATAGGGGCAACTCAACTGGCTGGTGACGGTTGACGCGACAAAAAGCGTCTGCACGTGACTGCTATGGCCCACCAGTGTTCCGGCAAAGCCACATACAAAGCAAGAGGGTGATTGTCAGACGTGCGCCATCGGTTCGAGGGGACAAGGCCCACCTGTGTACCTGAACGTGATTGACAAAGCGATAGCTTTTAGGACTGCTTGGTGGGCTGCAGTCAGCGCCAATGGATGTCGTTTGCCTACATAGCCGGCACACCCGCTTTGAAGGACCGAGGCCTATAGCGGTGGCTTAGGCGAAACTGAGCCGGGTAGCAAGAGTGCTGTCCCGCTCAGTACCGCCGCGCTCATTAACGCCGAAGCCGCCGCTAGACCTCCATTATCAGTCTTTCTTCAAATGAATGAAGACGTTGTAGGGCGTTTTCTGAATGCTTGAGGAGAAATTGACGGCTAGCATTACACAGTGGGTTAGGTCATCGCACGCACTCTCCATGGGACCACGCTCATCACCAGCACTCACACGCTTTTACTCCCGACTGGAAAATACAATTTGCCGGGAGATGTTATTGATTGGGACATTATATGCAACATATGACGGCAACGGCGAAGGCAAGAACCCGTTAAAAGGGTCCGATAGTATCAAAATAATATACGGCGCATATGTGCCACATCTTAAGCAGTTCTCAGCAGTTTGTAAAATCTATTTCAATGCTTTGTGACAAGCTATTTTTTGATGGACCTCTATTTCTGGATGTTCACCTAACTACCCCTTCTACCAACTGTAAAACTCAGCAGCAACTCCTTACAACTAGTTGCGGCTGGCCATTATTTGCTTTTTTATCTCTTACGTGAACCCCGCTCAAAAACGAATACTCCTGGCTTATTTTAGCGGGCCTTTGTTATTTCACAAACATCACAAACTCGGAACTCCGTAATGCAAACTCACCTTGCGTTAGAAAGCGCCACAAATTCGTATTACATGTACCATACTTAATGACTTATGGTAATAGTTCAGTGTGAGTGCTCTGCAGATGGTGATATTACTAAAACAGACACGTCGTTTGTGCGTCTTTATTGAGATACTTCCCGTCATACGTCATGTGCAACGTTATAGAACCAAGCGAGACTTATTGCAGTAAATGCGCTCGATTTAAAAATAATTACATAATTTTTGACAATAATATTGCCATTTTTAGGCTAGATAAAATAGGAAGGTAAGTAATAAATAACGAAGCGATAAATGAAGAACTAAACGAACCAGGTTATTTCCACGGTTGTCAATAGGTTTTCCTATAGATCACTTAGCACCCCTTTATTTTCGTACCTTCGCCGAAGCCAATCATGGAGGCCACGTTTAACATGACCAACGTGAAAAGCGCGGACTTGCATTTTGCTGACCAAACTTCTTGCACTTGATCAATAAAATGAAGCATAACTGCTGTGAGCCACGCCCATGTATATGGCGGGAAAGGAAAGCAAAAAGTATTGAAAGAAACTTCGAAACAGGGTGCACTCGTGAAGTGCACGATTGTGCAAAGGGCAGTTCTGTGACTGCGTTTACAATAGCGCCTGATTGATTACCATGACTAAATTAGTAAAGTGGGCTTTCTGTATGCCCGCGGTCATTTTCTTTACCATTTTTTACCCGCAACATACCAGGTCTCTTTTATTCTCCATGTGTGCGTGCTTATTAGACTGCTCGGATCCTGAAGACAATGATCAAGCCATAAGCCAGCATCAGGAAAATGAAGCAAATGATGACATCAGGAATAAGGCGGCAAGGTATGCTTATGAATACTGTAGCCTGAAAAAAAAAAGATATAGAAGCAGTGACAGCTAAGTGATTGCATGAGCAAGCGTCTCTAAATACAGTGTCTCAGCTAACTCGAGACACAGCCTAAAAAACGCCAGGCCTATGTGGAAGGCGCAGCACAGTCACAGCGAAAGCTAGAAGAGCGGCCTTTCAGAGCCTTTTCGAAACACTCGTTGCGTAACTACTGGAAAAACACTTGCTGCATACCCACTAAGCATTAATAATAAACTTTAGGGTAGCAGGCCGGCTTTTGCTACGCTATTTTTCGTTATTCTTCAAAGAAGCGTCGTATCCACTAAACACAAGCAAGGAATTTGATTGATTGATTTGATGAGTTCAATGTCCCAAAACCACCATATTGTCACGGGGTCGTGACGTGGCCGGAGACAAGAAACTTCGTGTTGGGTTTAACTGTTTATTTGGGCGAACCTGTGCCCGGTAAAGGGAAAGTCTAATTACAGCAGCAGTCTTGCACAGATAGCAGTCTCGGACTAATAGCGGCGAACGCAGCGTCGGCCTTCGATCAACAACTGACAAGCGGCGAAGCGCGTCGGCATTTATACTCTTGCCGTTGAATGTTCTAGCGTTATCTCTGGCGGTGGCGTGGGTTTCAGAACAATCTGTACCGTTCGCACAGTGGGCGTGATCTTATCGAAATGATCTACTACAGTCCGGAACCTTCTGGAAAACTGCAGGCGCGGTTTGCGCTGAGAATCGTGTGGTGCTTTGGGACGATAACAAAAACTTGGGAAATGGAACGTGGCAATATGGTTATGCGAGACACTGTAGTGGAGGGCTCCAAAAATTTCTGCCATCTGGGGTTCTTTAACGTGCATCAAAGCTGAGCACACGGGCCTACAACATTTCCACCTCCATCGGAAATGCAGCCACCGCAGCCGGGATTCGATCTCACGACATGCGGGTAAGCAGCCGAATACCTTAGCCTCTACACCACCGCTGCGGGGTTGCGCAGGATTTCGTACCAATTGTTCATGCAGTGGCTAACGACGATGACAAATTATGGGTCAAGTAGGTATGCGCCACAGTTATTATGGGAACAAGAACAAGCTTTTGTAATGAGTTGGAACATTGGACAGCCCACTCGTTACGCTATTTGCATTGTGCAACGACTGGCGTTTCTTTCGCTGTTTTGAAACGCGTTATAAGTCGTATTAACGCTATTGCTTTCCCGACATCAAGCCTGCCTAAGACAAGGTCGCCAACAAGTCACAACTACTGGCGTGGCTCAGAGGTAGAATACTGGGCTGCTATCTAGTGGACTCGGGTTTGAGCCCCACTGGGTCTTTGGTGCTATAGCTATGCCAAGAAGTCACAAGCACCGGCGTAGCTCAGTGGTAGAATGGTGGGCTGGCACCCAATAGACCCGAGTATTGAGCCCCACTGTGTCTTTGGTGCTAGTTTTTTTCCCTAATTTCAGGCGTTGTGGCGTTGTGTTTACAGACACCGGCAGCAGCGGCGGCGGCGGTGGCGGTGGCGGACAACTGCTCGTGACTCGAGTGGGGATTTCATAACAGCTTTCGCTGTAAAATGTACCTCTGTCCACCTTGGCGCTGTGACAAATATTACTTATTATAACTGGGGTTTAGGGTTTTACGCCGTAGTATAGGGCTCCGGAAATTCGAACCATTTGGTATCCCTTAATGTGAACTGACATCGCACAGTTCAGAGACATCATCCAGTTCACCTCCACCGAAGCGCCATCGAAGCGTCCGTGATCGACCCCGTGATCTTTAGGTCAGCAGCACCGTATTTATTGATCCGTCACGGCGGACATGACTTGATGCATATCCCCAACTGTTGCATGACGTTCAGTTTTTGTGCACTGCTTGCAAAACGTCTGAATAGGTCGCTTCCAATGTTATATCTATTACGTTTCAATGCTTTCCTGCTTATTACAAATGCCCACGAAAGGTATTTTCATGCACACCTTAAAATACACATCTGTGCGCGCCGTGATATCAGTGCTCCCTGACTATCCACGTGGGGTGCTCTGTAACTATCCACGATATCTATAGCATCTGGCAAGTGTGGTGCCACCCTAAAGCGTATAGGGCAGAGACAATGGGTGTCGTTGTGCAATGAAGTGCGAGTACTACTTGTTGCTCGCGACAGCACAACCGATAACTGGTGCGTCTGCTTATCGCCATCGAGAACCACTTCGAGGGAAGCATGTCGTTTTACGCCGAACGTTATGCAGTCCCGCCATCATGCCACACAAGAGGGCATGTCACAATTTTTTTTGTGTTTCACATGCATCTAAAATATCGAAAAAAAAACATAAGCACCTATTAGATCTTTATACAATTAGATACTCTGAAATTAGTGACGCCACAGTAGGTCACTTGCGCCAATTTTCACAAGAACAAAATTGTATCAAAGCAGCTTTTTTCTTAGCACTGTGTCCGAATGGAATTCCTTACCTACTCCGCTGTTGTTTATGCCAATGACTGGAAAACTTGTATTGTGTGCCGTCATTGTAATCGATGTTTTTTTTTATGTTTCATTTTTCATATTGCTCTTATTTTTGCTTGTTCGCT
Source organism: Rhipicephalus annulatus (assembly GCA_013436015.1). NCBI lineage: Eukaryota > Metazoa > Arthropoda > Arachnida > Ixodida > Ixodidae > Rhipicephalus > Rhipicephalus annulatus. The sequence continues at coordinate 83,094 of WOVY01010268.1, read as the reverse complement.
GTGTTTGCAATGTTTTTTTAAACTATTTTGTAATCATTGTATAGCCCCTCCTGCATGGACCACACGGTGGTCTGCAGTATTGCTAAATAAATAAATAACTAATGTGTTGTATTGCAGCCACATCTCCAAATGCGCATCCGGTTTTTCGTCCAGCTTCGTTTCTCCATAATCACGGTTAATTATTCTTGCATATTTGAATTTGGCAGAAGACACAAAAAATCGTGTGATCGCAAGCGGACGAGTGGACACGTGGTGGCATCCCGTGGCGGCCACGGTAACTATGCAGCTTTCGATGCTCAAGCCAGTCAACATCCGCGGACTTTGTGTATACGGCAAAGTAATATTGGTATATGCCATAACTTCAATTGAAGAGGGAATAGGGCGCGATTTCCGGCCTAATCTGAAAACAGACTTTAGATTTTGTACCACGTGCTGTACTCTGTTGTTCTCAAGAGCCTCGGCTCTCGATCGACAGTGTTATCTCACCATGCTCCGAAAGCATTGTAGGGCCTTTAAACATTGATCTTAGGTGTCAATAACGCCACAAGGGGATCACTCTTTTTCATTCTCAGGTAAGCAGTTCCACATAAAAAGACAACGTAGAACGCATGACACGTGAGACATTATGACGCTATAAATATGCTTATACGTGCGTCCTGAGTGCATTAAAGCAATACTCGAAAAGCACTTTCTCAATAATGAATTAGTCATCAGAAACCGATTTGTCAAAGGAGAAATAATTAGCCCATGACAACGTGTTGTCACGCCATCTAACTGTGCTTGATTTTTCGCATAGTTAACATTACTAACGCAATAAAAAACAAAATGGTGATATACTTTATTAGCTAACCACGAAAGTACAAAACAACGTGGCGCAAAGAGTAGCTGGAGGAGCGAGCGATGAAAAAGTCACAGCTTTGCCGCAAAGGTGAAGCAATGAACGCGATAGCAACAATTTGAAAGGTCACGCGCAGAATCCCGAAAACACAGCAGCGGTAAGCTGTAGATATAAATCGCTTGACGTTTGAAAGCTGCAGAAAGTTCTCCGGGGTGGCAAAATAAACTTTAAGCGGGTAGACTTAACTAGAAGGAGGTTATCTGATTGGTGGCTAAAGTTATGGCACGAGTGGAAATTAAACTCTTCACTGCAAAGTACGAATCCTCAAACTCACTTTTTAAGGGAAAAAAATTAAATATAGTTTTTGGTTCATTAGGTATTACGACTTGGTGGCGCTAGCCACCGCCCGATCTATAGGGGATAGCCATATCCATCCATCCATCCATGCATCCTGCAGACGACGCCGAGGGCGCCGGGTCATAGACGTGCTTGGAGAAATGCACATTGGACGTCGTTCACGTTGTGACTGGATCAAAGTATTAATAATATGTATTATTAATCATGCTTGATACAGTGAGTGCTGTTCTCTGTAGAATGCTATGATCGAGACAGAGCCAAGCAGCGTGAGACGACTGCGTGTGGCGCAGCTTGTTCGCAAATTTCGGCTCCATGACACATGTATTAGGCTGACTGGCTACGTGATCTGACGTACTTTTCATTCTTTGTTTTAGCGATCATTTCTCCCACTGCCACCTGAATCTAAGCGTGTCAATTTAGGCGGTCTTCCCTGCAAAGAATGCATTTTTTCGTTGTCGACCCTGCATATATAGCCATGTTACGCAATCTAGCTCTGTCGTTACAGCATCAGATGGCTATAAAAGTAAAACGTACGGTGCTGGTAATGCTACAGTCGTTTTCACCTGCACGATGATTGGCGAAATTTTGTTGTGGGCATGACACTTAGAATTTCCAAGTTCCAATGGTACGACAGTGTAGCGAAGGCGACTTTCTCATCTAAGCGAATGCCGCTTGTAGGCGACCGTGAACCTGAAGATGATGGGCGATGCTAGTCACCTGCGAATAAAGGTTGTCAAAGATCACTCACCCCATTACCAAAGTAGTTTCTTTGGCTTCGGTGTAGCTTATAGTTTTAAAGTGCAAACTCGTTAAAGAACTTATTTCGCTGGAATGATGTCGTAGGCGTCTGTGTGTGAGCAGAAAAGCTGTTTTGGCCATGAGTGAAAATTTAAGGTAGATGCAATCAAGATGGTGTTTGCTCTTCGGCCTTTCTTAGGGTAAAGTGTACGTCTCCACCGAGAATTGAGCGCTTCATGCTAGCCATTGGGGAAGATTGTGTGTGTTCTTACGCGCGTGAGTGCGTATGTGCAGGTGCGTGTGTCTTTGCGTGCGCTTTTGTGTGGGGTCTAGTGCACGCGCGCGCCCTTCATGTGTGTTTCTTCCATGCGTGTGCGAGTGTGTGTGCATGTAAGAGCGCGCGCTCACCTGACTGTGTGGGCGCACTTTTGTGTGTAATTGAGCGCGCGCATGTGTGTGCGTTCTTTTGTGCATGAGTGCGCGCGGATATATGTGTGTGCTCTTCCGTGCGTGTATGTGCGAATGTGCGTGCACTGCGCGTGCTCGTTGGCCTGTGTGTGCGCGCGCTTGTGTGTGTGTGTGGGCGAGTGCTCGCGCGTGTGTGTTATTTTGTGCGTGCGAATGTGTGTCTGTGTGCACTTTTTGTGTGTGTGAATGTGTGTGTATATGAGCGCGCTCGTCTGTCTGTGTGCTTGTGTGTTCATTTGCGCGTGCTTTTTTGCGTGTTTTTGTGTCACTGCGTTTTTCCATGCGTGAAAAAAACCCGCCTTCTACTTGTACCTCAAACGCTAAGCGTCATCTGTGTCTGTATGCAAATTAACGCTGGTTGCGCTCAGCCATCACTTTCTACGGAGTTATGAGACGCGTGCCGAACCTGACTGCTTCGCGTAGGAGCACATTTGCAGGAAGTTCCACTCCCGTAGCTTTCCCTCCGTTCCCGAAAAATGTTGCCTGCTAGTAAGCAGGTAAGCTTGTGCATTGAAGGCCTCAGTACTTCGAGGTGTATCTGCCAACATCCACTATGCAGCTCAGCTATACTTCAGATAGTTTTTTCTTCTGGAAGTGGTGAAGAAAAAATGTTTCATGAATCAGTCGGGTTAGTTCACTCTCCCGTGTACTCTCTATTGATGTGCTGCACAGTAGGGCACCCAAATGTTCTTGAAAACTGGCTCACGGGTGTGTTCACTTCGGTCACTATCATCGCGACAGCCGCTGGGGCATGAAGAAAAATAAAGAATATAGCACCAGCCACCATCGATTCTATAAGTTTTATTTGAGGTGGTCGGCGAGCGAGGGAAGATAAGGTGTAATGCTAACTAGTGGTCTACGGTTTCTACAAAGCGACATCTTTAAGCTCCGATCACCATCCCGCATAGACAGCAAAGAAAAGGAGGGGTCGTAGGCGCGCGCGGCCATTCGACGAACGGAGCGGTCACGCCTTCTTTTGCAATTACGCCTCCTCTGTCCGAATGAGACCGCCGGAGCACACCACCGCGTGCGCCCGATCCGGCGGCCATGGAAACATCACCATGGTACATACATCCCTTTCTCTTCAAGCTACGTTTTCACTGGCAAGGTTCCCGTATGAAGCTTGAAAAAGAAAGTTCTAACATTCGGTGGTGTCCACATGTTTCTCACTCGTTTTAGTACGTCTTGTCCCTAGTATTTTTGATACTTTGAACGGTAAAGGGGGAAGAAAATGATTTTGTATTACGTCTTTCGTAAGACGCTTTCTTTTCACTTTAGTTAGGTAATATATCAAAGACCTTGCCCTTTAGAAACAATATGAGAACCCAACTTCGCGCAACAACGGTGACAAGGTGTGTCGTTCTCCCTTGTCTGAAGATACAAAGAAGTCAGTCATGTGGCATAATAGCGTTGTTTGAAATAAAGAACATAGAGAGCGTCTCTCCTGTCTCTTATTGGCAGAAAACGTGATATTAGTTGGTTATGAAACAGATGGCACAGACAGCCCTCCTTGCTTAACACGCCGAAACAAGTTCGTTCTAGATCTCCGCTCCCATGTAGAGCTCCCGATTGAACCTGGCGGATATCCTTTGGAGTTTATGAATGTTTTTACGCGTACAACTAAGTACTTCTAAAAGGTACATAATTTTAGCATTTAGAAACACGTTACATACAGCTGACCGAGAGAAAATGGATAAGTCAAGACCGCCGCAACCTTTAGCCGTCGCGCGCAGTTCCTCGGCCTTTTCAAGCCAGAATAATTCACTGTCTTGATACCTGTCCAATGGTACCTCTATGTAATGACTAAATGTCATGAGCCACTGAATATTTCCCAAGGAAGAGGGCGTGAGGTCCTAATTACCATGCCATAAACCAATGATTTTTCTTCTTTGTTCATTAGGCTTCCACCCGTGTCATGAAACCTTTCAGTGATTTCTAATAACGAAGTGACACTCTCTACCAATAGTAAAAAAGGCTATATCGTCGGCGTATTCCAAAACACGCACTTCTCATGACTGCAGCTTGAAACTATTAATCCCTGCGTGGTGAATCACTTTCTGACACACTGGTTCCAAAAACAGAACAAAAAGCAAAGTACTTCGGCTTTTTTGAGACGGACGTGTGACGGCTCGCTCCGTGCGAGGTGCTTCGGCGGCCGCTGCTGGCCGCGGTGTTAGGTTTCCTTCTGCACCATCGGCATACCGGTTTTTGTTACCTACATTGTCTTCGTGTGACAGTATGAAACAGTGTGTGTTTCTGCATGGTGATTTGGAAAAAAGACCATACCAATTGGAAAACATTCGGGCCCCGTGAGAAGTGGGGCTCATCAAGGCAATCACTGGCATTAGAGCCTTCCAGATGAATCACATCTGGCAGGTGAAGATACGAAGCAAGACTGACAAAGATGCATTACTCAAAACGGGGGGACTCCAAGTCAAGGGTGCCTTCTGTGCTATCATTGACCCTATCCAACAAAAAGTCACCGGGAAAGTCCACTGGGTTGACTTTGCCGTCTCGAATGAGTCTATTCGACAAGCTTTGAGCGACCTTGGTGAAATCGTAGGGGTTTCGAATGACAACTCTACCGTCGCGGGCTTTGAACACGTGACATTGACGACGAGGGTGGTGCGACTGAATCTGGAGGAAGGCGTAGTGCTAGACGACTTGCCGCATCTTTTTTAAGTTTAGAGGGGGCACTGTCCTTCTTGTGACCCCGGGTCTGGCGCCGCTTTGTCTAAGGTGTCACATGCAAGGACATATATGACGAGACTGCTAGGCTCCCCGCTGTGGTTATGCCGAGTGTTTGGACATGAAAATCAAGATTGCGTCAGGAGTTGTGCCAGAGTTACGATGACCACGCTGTCAACAGACGACGCCCAAGAGAATCTGATGGACGCCGAGGAGGCTGAGAAGTTGGCCCCTGGCAGCAACGCCATGGTACGTGACGCAACAATTCAGGCAACTGGAGAAGAGACCACCGACGCGCCAATGCAAGACGGCAAGAACTCAGCGAAGAGATCAAAGGAGTTGGCAGAAACAGCCGGCAAGCTGGATATTCAAGAAACGATCGAAGAAGACATGGGTACCAGTAGTGAGATCGGTACACCAGAAGCCAGCGCAAAATCTCCAGAATCGACTGCGGGACGCGGCAGGCGTACCTGAGTGGACATTACGAAACGCAACCTTAAACGACAGGAGCGTCTGTTGCATCGCTTCGCGGGCGCTAAGATTAAAAAATATGCCCTCGAAACCCGGTCGGTGTCATCATCGCCGGTTCGGGGACAGAATCGAGATGCGTAAGACGCCGGTTTTCCCACTGCACGGTATTCGAGACACGGTAAGCGCAGTATTGTAGTTTCATCCTTGCCATCAACATGGCTAGCATAAATGCGCCTTTACGCATTGGTACGCAGATTGTACGTGGTCTAGGAGTGCGTCGCAAACAGTACCAGTTGAAACGCTTGATGCAAGGAAATGACCTTGACTTGCTCGCGGTCCAGGAGACTAAAGTTAGTACTGAGGACGCGACTGATACCTTATTATCAGAATTTTCATTCCGCGAAGCTACAATGTCATTCGTTTTAACCCCTGGAAGCCAGAACCAATATAAATTATTTGCCCACTACTGTACGTCCCACGATCACTTCATAGTTGGCATGTGAATCGTCAGAAATTATTAATTTCATTGCAATATGAACACCCCCTCAATTCGAGGATTACCAACATTTAGTTGTGCCTTGTGAGACAATTTAGAATCTATACTCAGAATTGTTTCGTCTTAAATAACTGTGTTTAGCTGATACAAGTTTACAAAAAATATACACCAAAGCTCATAAGGCTGCACTCAATTGCTTTAGCTTTGCACATATGCTCAATAGGCTCCTAGAATAATAAATCATAAAGGTGATGAGCACCTGTAGCATCGCTTCATCAAAGTTGTAATGCTGTCGTGAAGAGCAAGATTGTGTTCATTGGATGTGGTACTGTTATTTTTTTCATATAGCAGAGAAAGATTCCAGATTTCTTTTAGCATATCTGCTTTTGTTTAAATTAGGTTGTTATAGCTATAGTGTCTACCACTACCAAGTGAAATCCTGTGCACTACAGCCATTTAAAAATCTAGGAAATTGCACAGGTAGTTGAAACATACATGATCTTGACTTATCCACAGCCACACCTTAATATAGTACGTATTTCAAGTCCTAACCTCTAAAAGTAGCAGGGAGAAAACAACTTCAGCTTTCAAGCACAAGTATACTGAAAAAGTAAACACAATAGCAAGTGTGTAATAAATGTGACTTTTATTGGTCCAGCATTTAGAGAGATTCACACCATGTACACCCAATGGATTTCAGGAGTGCTTGCTTGGAAGAGAGTGCTCAAGTTCTATCAATATGTCTATGCAAAACAGAGATCGAGCTCACAGCTGAGCAGATAGTGTACTGTAAGAGCACCAACAAAAATGTACAAATAAGAAAATTGTACAATGCGTGCCTAAAGAGTATTGTCTTAGAATCGGGCCTTTTCGATTTGTAAGCACAGACCTCAGAACTGTTTCATACATGATAGCCGCGTACTCAGCAGACCAATCATTACCTGCGACGAGAAATTCTAGCTGTAGTAACTGTGTAACTCAACTCTAACAATAAATGTAGCAAGCCTGAAATATTTTAAGCCCATCACCTAAATACATATTACCTATCATATGGGCTCACGGCTGAGAATCAAAGCTAGTGCCTACCCTGTCGACACGACGCGACATTGCACAATTGTGAAATACTCAATGCCGCATTGCATAGTGAGAAAGAATCAGAGCTGCACGCATCCGCAATTGCTTAATTACCAAATTTAGCAAAACTACATTGCTCTCAATTTTCGAGCTATCTGTTGGCAATGTGCAAGTTTCCTTTCCGATTCCACATCATGCATTCACTTCACTTGAAGATCAACACTACAGGGCAAGCACCGCATCTGACGACAGAATCCGACCCTTGTCTTGAAGCCACGCTAATCAACTCGAACGCCGCAACACGATGAGAGCGACGCTCATTCAGCGATACCGATGTTCAGTTATATGCATATGCTTGCTAGCTTTCCAAGAGTCTTTACACATCGGTTGAAAGCCTTCGATATATATGAGTGACTTGTTTAGTTCGGACCCGACCGTATACATTGGTTGTACCGGCTTGGACACTCGCAATAAACGATGCAAACCTTACTTGATTGACGTTGTTTTTTGCCAGTCGAGGCCAACTAGGTCACCTGGCGATAAATACTGACGCAAAGCGCAATTTAGCAACGAAAAAAAAAATACCAGAGGAAGCGAGCAGCGCGAACAAGCCACGAACCCCCCCCCCCCCCCCACCTGCAGCAAAAAAAAAACGCGTCCGTTTTTTTGATGATGATAGTACTACCCGCGCTTTCTGGCCTCGCGGTATTGCAGTTCAGTACGCCGCCGCTACGTATTTGCATGTTATTTTGATACAACAGCTCAAAGGTACAGTTTCCGTTCTCTAAACTGGTAGGTGTTCTGTGGTTGCTCTCACTCCCGCTTGAACACGCTGCCAGCAGCCGCCGGAGCACGCAGACTATGCGTCACCATATTCCCTTTCATGAAAATTGACACTTTACATTGCGTGCACGAACGACGTGGTGCATTTTGGTCACATTATCGATGTGTCCCCGCTAAACAGCTCCTTATCTTTCGAGCCATGAAATTTGCAGCATCACAATAGAGAGTTTTAGTGCCACAATTCCAGTGTTGTACGGAACGGTGTTCCAAGGAAGAACGTTTCGGGAACAGGCTCTCTTTGTGAGGAATGGAGGAACGCCACCGTTTCGTCCAGAATCCGTGGAACTGTAACGGTAAGGGCCGGTTCACGGTAGCAGCAAGCCTGCCGTTATGGCCCAGTGCCGTAGATCGTCGGCCGCCGCCGTCTGCGCGAGAGCACTTCAAAGTGCACGGAAAACTCCTCCTACAAACATGGTAGTCCTTTCGAATGCAGTTGTCGACCGTCTCGAATCTACCAAGCGGCCGCCGTGCGCTCTGTAGCTTGTAAGCTCTGTACTGATGCTTCCATTTGCTTTAGAGTAATGTCCTTTAGCTTCGATAACACAGTACTCGAATCGATTCGGCACCGACTTGGTAACCATACTTGAATATATGATGTTCTAGACCTAAGCAAGCCTTCCCGAATCTCGGAGGTTATACATTACACGTTTGTTGGTTGTTTTGTAATGCTAGATAGCTGGCGCCAGTTGTCTAAACACCTGCTTTGCAGAAGTCATTTTGAACTGCTGAGCGCCTTTTAAATACCGGACAGGCTAAAACATTATATTCAGTGCTGGAGCGTAGGCTGGGAACAACACGTACGACATAGCGTGAGAATTTCGAAGCAAGGAGCTAGCAGCGCTCGAAGTGTCCCTCGGCAGACCCAGCCCCTGTGGCTAAGCACGCGTTTGTACCATGGCATATGGGTCGGCAGGAGTAATGGCGTTCCTTTTCTAAACGTTCCACGGCATTTAACATGCGCGCGCATGCACGCAGTACATCATGCAGAACAAATTGGAAGACTGACCACGTCACTTTAGTGACTATGTTGCATCCTGGGGAGCTATTTCTTCTCATAAACGATTTCGCAGTAGTTAAATAACAAATAAGACCGTGTTGGGACCTTGGCCTGACACCAACAGTGCAACTGTGGTCATAAGAGTGGTTATAGCCTTTTTTGAAGCAACTGGACTGTATGCGCGACTAAAACGTTTTTCTCAGCAGAAACGTATTGTATATACTCACCTCTCTATCTCACCATCGTCAACCATTACTCTTTCTTTTCCCTTTTTCCTCTCCCGGTGTAGAGTAGCAAGCTAGAGCAGGTTATTGTTCAGGCCGACCTCTCTGCTTTTCTGTAAATAAACCTCTCTCTCACCCTCTCTCTCTCTCCATTCTTGTAATGTCCAATTCATAGACATGTATGATTCAGCCTCCCCTGATTCAATGCAGCGCACAGTCAGTTTCCAGTCTTTCTTCCGCAACGTCATTATTTTGACGCCACGCAGCTTCCACAACTCTCGACACTAAATAGAATGGCGGATTGCGTTTCGCCTGAACAACTGCTGCTTCCAAAGATCCACCTGTGGACGCACATCTTTGAGGCTATGCATAAGCTCCATTCACGCGTCATTGTCCTTGAAGAAGGTGTAACGCGACAGCCCGTCTGACGTACCTGAATGGTCTGTACGCATTTCCTGCATTAGTCTTCTAACATCTCAACACGTTCATGCGCACCTGCAGGCTATAGTCAAGTTTGTTTTAAGTACTGTTACTCCACAAAAGCGGCGATGGCGTAGTGGTTTGAGCATCCGCCTCGCATGCAAAAGCTCTGTGGTTCGAATACCGGTGCCGCGCCATTCCAAACCGCATAAAAAAAATCCGCGTGGTAATGGAGCTGCATTAAGAGGCCTGGAATGCGGCATCACCAGTGACCACCGCCGGTAACGCACCCTCACTAGACAAGGATTGACCACCCTGGTGCCGTCCCTGGCCACCACCTCCAACATGCATACGTCGATCAACTCACGGCCCTCAGTCCCCATCAGCAGCGAAGCGACTGACCACGACGGTGGTCAGATCTGCAACGCAGAAGAGGGTGCTAAGAATCTCTGGATCCGGACAGGCCGCCATTGGAACCTGAACTTGGCAACGTTAACGCTAGAAGCTTATCTGGTGAGGCAAGTCTAGCTGTACTGTTCGAGGAGCTAGATAGTGTTAAATGGGATAGAATAGGGCTAAGTGGAGTTAGAAGGACAGATGAGGCCTATATGGTGCTACAGAATGTGCACGTCTTTTGCTATTGGGACAGAAGAAAACTTCGAGCGGGGTTCCTAATTCACAAAAGGATAGCTGGCAACATAGAGGAATACTATAGTGTTAATGAAAGGGTGGTAGGTATCGCAATTAAACTCAATGAGAGATACAAAATGAAGGTGGTACAAGCTTACGCGCCTACATTCAGCCATGATGACGCTTCAGATGAAAGCTTCTAAGAAGACGGGGAATCGGCAATGAGTAAGGTAAAAACACAGTATAATATACTGATGGCAGACGTTCATGCAAAGGTAGGGAAGAAGCAGGCTGGAGACCAGGCAGTAGGAGATTATGGCATCGGTACTAGAAATGCCAAAGGAGCGATACTAGTAGAATTTGCAGAACGCAGTAAAAATTACGGATTTTGAATACCTTCTACCGAAAACAAGGAAACTGTAAATGGACATGGCGGAGCCCAACCGGATAATTTAATGTCGAAAATAAGAACGAAATAGAGTTCATAATGAGTGCACACCCAGGCTTCATGCAGGATGTGGAAGTGGTTGGCAAGGTACGATGCAGTGATCATAAAATGGTACGGTCCGAAATTCCCCTAGACTTCACGAAGGAATGACAGAAACTGATTCGCAAGAGGCCAATCAGTGAGCTATCTCTGGGAGGGAAAGTACAGGAATTCAGAGTTTGGCTTCAGAAGAAGTACTCAGCCCTTAATGAGGAAACCAATCGTAGCGCAGATAAAATGAATGATAATCTGACGAGTAACATTACGGAGTGCACAGTGGAAGCTGGAGGCGCGGTAGTTAGACAGGACACTGGGAAGCTTTCCCAGAAAACGTAGAATGTCATTAAGAAGCACAAAGCATGAAAGTCTCAGGTAAAACAGACAAAATAGAACTGGCAGAGCTTTCGAAGTTGATTATTTAGCGTATGGAATTCAATGTATGAAGGTATAACATGGAGAGAATTGAACATGCTCTGCAAAACGGAGGGAGCATCAAAGCAGTGAAGAGAAAACTTGGGATAGGCGAAAATTGAATGTATGCACTAAGGGACAAAGAAGGCAAAATAACTACCAATATGGATAGGATAGTTAAAATACCGGAGGAGTTCTACAGATATCTGTAGAGTAGCCAGGTCAACCACGACCTTAATATTATAAGAACTAGCAGTAACACAAATGACACCCCACCAGTTATGATAAAAGAAGTCAGAAAAGCTTTGGAGAGCATGCAAAGAGGCAAAGCTGCTGGTGAGGATGAGGTAACATCAGATCTGCTGAAAGATGGAGGATAGACTGTGTTAAAAAACTAGCCACCCTGTTTACGAGGTGTCTCCTAACAGGAAGAGTACAAGAGTCTTGGAAGAATTCTAACATCATCTTGATACATAAGAAAGGAAAGACAAGGACTGGAAGAATTACAGGCCGATCAACTTGCTATCCATAGTAAACATGCTATTTACAAAGGTAATTGCTAGCAGAGTAAAGAAAACATTAGAATTCAATCAACCAAAGGAACAAGCAGGATTTAGAACAGGCTACTCAACAATTGACCACATTCATACTATCAATCAGGTAATAGAGAAATGCTTAGTTTATAACCAACTACTATACATAGCCTTCTTAGATTACGGGAAGGCGTTTGATTCAGTAGAAATATCAGCAGTCATGCAGACACTGCGTAATCAGGGCGTCGATGAAGCCTAAATAAACACGCTGGAAAAATTCTACTGGGGATCAACAGCTACCATAGTGGTTCATAAAAAAAGCAACAGAATATTAATCAAGAAGGGTGTAAGGCAGGGGGATACAATCTCCCCAATGCTATTTACCGCGTGCTTACAGGAAGTTTTCAAATGCCTAGAATAGTAACAATTAGGGATAACAGTTAATGGAGAGTACCTTAGTAACCTGCAGTTCGCCGATGATATGGCATTGCTGAGTAACTCAAGGGACGAACTGCAACTCGTGATTACGTAGTTAGACAAGGACAGCAGAAAGGTGGGTCTTAAAATTATTCTGCACAAAAATAAAGTAATGTACAACAACCTTGGAAGAGAGCAGCGCTTCGAGATAGGTAATAGTGCACTTTAAGTTGTAAAAGACTACGTCCACTTAGGGCAGGTAATAACCGCGGAGCCGATCCACGAGATCGAAGTACCTAGAATGATAAGAATGGGGTGGAGCACATTTGGCAAGCAGTCTCAAATCATGACAGGTAAATTGCCACTATCCCTCAAGAGGGTATAACACTATCCCTCAAGAGGAAGGTATATAACAGCCGTATCTTACCGGTGCTTAGCTACGCAGCAGAAACATGGAGACTTACAAAAAGGGTTCAGCTTAAATTGAGGACGACGCAGCGAGCAATAGAAAGAAAAATAGTAGGTGTAACCTTAAGAGAGAAGATGAAAGCAGAGTGGATTAGGGAACAAATGGGGGTTAAGTATATTACAGTTGATATCAAGAAGATGAAATGGACATGGGCCGGGCATGTAGCGCATAGACAGGATAACCGCTGGCCATTAAGGGTAACTAACTGGATTCCCAGTGAAGGCAAGCGGGTTAGGGGGAGACAGAAAATTAGGTGGGCAGATGAGATAATGAAGTTTGCAGGTATAAATTGGCAGCAGCAAGTACAGGACCGAGTTTTGTCCGTCCACGTGTCTGTCTGTCCATACATCTGTTTGTCCATCGTCTGTGGTCTGCCTGTCCATCTGTCTGTCCGCATGCCCATCTGTCTCTATGTCTTTCCGTCCATCCATCTAGTAGGTGATTTCTCCAAGTGCCTCCATCGCGCATCTTTTCATCATTCATTGATCATATACAAGAACCGCCATTCAGTGGACATTCCAAAGACTAAAAGGAGAGGTTACTACTACATGCAAGAGACGCACGGCTCACGTCTTGAGCTTCGCCCCTTAAAAATTCTTGGTGAGGCGAGTTTGGAAACCACCTATTAACGATCTTAAGGCCACCGTAGTATCCGCTTGTCTATCTATTTTCTTCTCTTTTTTATAATATTTATTATACGGACAAAAAACTGACACGTTTCCTGTGCTTGCATCACAGTGCAACGACGAACACACAGCATTTAAGAATACCTACGCATCTTTAGATGGAATATACGGAGGTCTTTTCTAATCATACACCACAACAGCAGTAAGGGTGGATAAGCACCCTACCATTCTAAATACCATTCTGGTTGACACTAAATTTGATCATATATAGTGTTAGTTGAGTGGTCATCATATTTAGGTGGTTGATTTGACTCGATAAGTGGGGTTTAACGTCCCAAAACAGCCATATAAAAACGATAGACGCCGTAGTGGATGGTTCCGAGAATTTCGACCACCTGGGGTAATTTTACGTGCACCCAAATCTGAGCACACAGGCCCGCGGGATTTTTGCCTCCTCGAACATGCAGCCGCCATAGAAGGGATTCGATCCCGCGACTTGCGGGTCAGCAACCGAGTACCTTAGCTACTAGACCACCGAGGCGGGGCACTAATTAGGTGGTATGTTGAAGAAAATATTGGTGATGCGCTTATCTGTAACATGCGCGTACGCTAAAATTGCGTTACGGAGCTTAGTATAGCAATGGGTTCGGAAAGGGTAGTGAGTGTGAGGGGGGTTGAAAGGGAGTGAAAAATGAATATGATTGACCGCGGGAGATTGAGAAAGAAAAACAGAAATAGATTGAAAGAATGAACGCGAAAGAGCGATTACAGAGAAATGGATGTATGAAGAAAAAGAAAAGAAAAAAATGGGAGGGATGGAAAGAGAAGGAAAAAAAGAAGATAGGAAAAAAAAAGCACTCAGAACATGTTGTCCGACTGCGAAGAGGAGTTGCGCGAAATCGCAAATCCGTTTTCTGGACATCAGTTTCTACAAGCACTGAAATATTTATACATCAGTTTCTACTAGCACTGAAAAACGCCTGAGTATTGTCCCTTTCCATGCGGTTTTCTGTGAAAGAGATTTAATGATATAGATGAATATCTGAAGTGCAGTATCTTGAGTGTATCTTTGAAGACCGGCTTGGGAAAGTGCCACATGCATTGGACTTTAAAATGACGAACACCGAAACTGCAGTCTCCGGACAATTCGATTGGGGGCGTTTATTTGGATTTATTTTACCTGCTTATAACAAGCTGTCGGCAATGTCATATTCTTAAAATATATGTTGCTTAATGTGAGCTTTAAGTTGCGTAGTTTTTTGTGCTCCAGGGTTAACTAGAGTGAAAAAAAACTGAAGCGGATTAACTAGGATTAAGTGGAGTGTGAATTGTCGTTGTGATATTTTGTAGACCCACTGTTATAATAACCCATTTTTTCTTTGTTTCTTTTGCGATGGTCTGAACATTGTACTGCAGTGTATTTTGCTCATGTAAATGTGCTCTCCTCCTTACTATTCATAACATTTATGTCATGAATATTATATTATGAATTTCAGTGTCTTGCTGTTCGTGCGGCGGTTTCGTTCACATGGCATATGGCAAAAACTGATATGGTACGACATGACTGCATGGCGAACATAGGTGACAGGCCCTAACGTGGAAATGATGACATGCATGGCAAGTACATTTCCTATAACGCCACGCTTATGTTGCGCTCGCAGCCATTTCACTAGCTTCACATATAACAAACTTGGTGTTACGTGACGTCAATGGACGAAGAAGGTAAATGACAAGTCCACACATGATTATTATGACAGGCGTTTCATGTAAGACATGACTACATGCTATCACATGCTACATGCTACATGCTACGTTACATGCTACATGCTACATGCAAGTACGACTGCTATGCAAATATCGGCGTCTGGCTTGCTGGTAGCTTGAAAGAGAAGTAAGAACATTGGAGAGGTTCTAGTAGAGCGGAGAAAAACTTGTATTTACTGACTGTACAGAATTTACATGAGAGAAGACATCAAAGTTACCAGAAAAAAAAACACTTTGGATATGAACCGTATTCTGTAGAGTGGCCCATGGGATTCGGCAAAGTCGGTGGTGCCTAACACCGTAATAGCGGTTCAGAACACTTGGCGGAACTTCAGGGCCACTTCTTAGTCCCTCAGTGCTCCGCCCTTACAGAAATATTTGGCGAATCGTCACCTGCTTGTCCTATGATAAGACATTACACTTGGTTGATCAAAAACCTGCCACAAGGACGCCACCTTCGTGCTCTTGAGGGCTCATGCCCTCTCCCCCCAAAAAAACCAAAACCAAAAATTAAATAAAAGAAAACTTTAAAAGGTCATAGAAGGATGCGCAAGCTTAGCGGCGCATAATTATCCAGAGTTAGAGCCACACGTACTGGGGTTTCCGGCTACAACAGCGGCATCCCTGTAACTCGTCAACTTTTTGATGGCGCGGCAATAATGCGCCTGTCCCCTGTGCGCTGTAAGAGTAACCACTCGCTGACCACACGTCGCTCCACTGACAAGCTCATTTGCAAGGATTCACGCGAGAGCAGTGTCAATGCGATAATACGCACCAAATCGCCGACCCGGCACTTAGATCGTCGTGACATCAGCCACGCTCTCACGTGTCGCCAGCCCACGCGCTTCAGAGAGCTACTGGAGCTAAGCCGGACCGAGACGAAAGGTCGAGGGTGATCTCACGGTATCGCAATGCACGCTGCCGAGTTCCAGGGGCCCGAACAGTGCACAGCCGGGCCCTCAGCAGAACTGATGCGAGGGTCACCCCGCCACACTGAGTCCTGGAATTAACCCATTCATGTGCAGGCCGACAGTGCCGTGAGGTAACCAGAGGTCGTCACAATGAGGTTTCTAATCCCATCCCCATTGTTGCCCACGTGGGGGTCAGTTTCTTTTTCTGAGTTAGCAGGAACTCGAAACGCTCGATAGTATCAGGTGCTGCGGCACTTCGTGGGGTGCCATGCGGGCGCCGCAGCTGTCTCTGTGGTCAGGGCTAATCCGGTCGAACACGCCTCGACTGAGTGCCATCAAAGCAGTACGGCGAGCCGGAGCAAATAGAACGCAACGGCTGGCATGTATCCCTAAGCTTACCTCACAAAGTAAATAAAAGTAAACAAAAACTGCCATGCAACCACTTTTCACTGCGGTCCTACAATGGACCTTGATGTCGAACTTGTCACCATGAGAAATGTTCCCGTCACAGGCACATGTGGTGCAAAAAAAAAAAAACCCTTCATGGCATGAAGCATGGCGATGCTGTCGTGTTCGTAGTACTGCTGATTTCAAAGAATCAGAATCTACATAATTTACGAAACAAAAGAGAAGGGTGCGGTGTGCACGTCAATTTTCTCGCCCTCCCCTTCCTGCTTTTGTTTCCACTGCTTCTCTGAAAGAGAAGGGGGCTGAGGCTAAGCGTCGAAATTGGCGTTGCCGTCTTAAAATGGCTGATAAACAACGCAACTAGGATTCCCAACTAAATGATACGAATCTCCGGCGGAGCAAAAATATTCATATCATAAAAAAACTAGGAATATCAGTTTTAAATCACGCCATACACGCAAAGAGATATCAATTTTCGTTAAGAGAACCTGCGTATGTCTTCCTAGGGCGTATGTGATTGGACCATTAAGGAGGCCGGCTGCCCCGAAAGCATGCATCAAAGTTTCTCTAATTGAAGACGAATGAAAGCTAAGTGCCCTATTAAGCTTCAATCACATTGACTGCAATATAGTAATAGGCGAAGATTGACTTGAACGTCGAAATGCTGCGTAGATTTTGTACAATTTTATTGCTCGCAAACTACACTCTTGAAAAAAATGAAGTGACGTTCGCTCCATTTAGAGAAAAACGGCGATGTCACCAATGTTTGTCTTTAAATAGAGAAACGTTGCTCCTTTTACCACGTAGAAACATGTTCCTCCCTATGAAAACCAAGATGGCTGACCCCAAGTTAGCGAAGTGAGTATGCTTAGCAAATGCATCGATTCTCGACTGATAAGGAGTACATGGACCTGACAGTTACAAAAAACGGTCCCGCTGAGCATGATATCGAACGAAATTATCATAAAAACAAGCAGACGAACCTGTGTTGATGAAAACATCACAAAAAAGAACGACAGGGCTGGTTGGTTTCGTTCGGCCAGCGAGGCGACGTTCACTTTGAAAGACACGGATACTGCAGAGTCCTCACCTAAAGAGTGCATGCTAGGCTTGCTATATTTATTGCTTGCAGATTCACATAGTGTAGCGACGTTATCCACACGTTTAAGGGGGCCGCAGATACCAAGATGTGCCTCCAAACAATAGACTCGATCATTGCGAAAGCATTCCGACTCATGGAGGAAGGAAAAACTAAGGAGAGGCCCTATCGCATCCGAATGCATTTCGAGAAGTGTGGCGGAAGTGACATCAAATTTGTGGAGGCAAACAAACTGGTATGGGGCAAACAAAACAGTTGACCTTCCGCGGCGTGCTCTCAGCGCTGGTTCGCTTCTGCGCAGACTCATAGCCCCGGCGTACACTTGACGCGTATTGTATGGTTTGCATGCACTGAAATGTTGCGAGCACACCTTTCCGAGACTGTTCGTGCATAACAGGCCCGAGCGTGGCGTCCTGAAAAACTTCGTGGAGTGTTTTTGTGCAACGACACAGAAAGCACCGGTACGTGTTGTAATGAAAATCATTCAGCCCCTGCATCATCTTATTCGAACTCACCCGGCAGTGACTTACGCGTTCTGCTCGCCGCAAGACCTTTTTCTTTCTCTCGCTCTCTCTCTCTCTCTTAGCCGGATTTCCTGATCTACGGGCCAATCAGCAGTTCTTTGCTCGGATATAGTTTCAGTGTGGCAATGCACGATTTTGAGAGCTTGCTTCGTCGCTATTCCGCGGAACGCTAGCCTAGTACTTGACGTACTTCACGTAGGTAAAAAGGCACAGCTGTATTGTATACGCGATCTTGCACGTAAAGTGTGTATTTACAGTGCGCCCACAACTAGCACTCATCGAGCGCACACTGTACAATACATACACACTTAGTTCGATAACAAGAAAAGTTTATTGTCCTTCCGCATGAACGAGACAACTTCTAAAAAGGCGACACGACGCCTGCAACACTAAAAACGAAAGTTCGCGTGTGTTCTTAGTTGACACAATGAGTATAGGAACCAACGGAGCGTACACCTGAGAGCTCCACATGCAAACGCCATCAACAGTGAAGCGAACATACGTTAAAAGTGCCACCAGGTACATCCGGAGGTGCATGTGATTCGCACCGAGTATTCACAACAGCTGGGCGTCACACAGCTTTTCTAAAAAAAAACACGCAAAAGAAGCAGCTCCCGTAGATTCACTCGCTGCCTGATGAGAACACCGCTTCCAAGGCCGCTGATGCGGTTGCTGGCCGGAAATCGCGAATTGTTTATCTGCTGCTCCGCTAGGAGGTTGTGCGGGTGTGTGCGATGAGGCGGCTTCACAGATATGACGTCAAGGCCTCTCCTATATTCTTTCTTCCTCCATGTTCTGACTCAGTAGGGCAGTTTTGATAGATAGATATTATGTTATATAAGTAGCTGGAGGAGTGAGAGCGTGACAGCCGTGAAGTAGGCAGTAGCTGGCCCCATCTGGAGGGGCTGAACGATACTAAAAAATTGGCCCCGTATCTGCAAGTTAATTTGCAAATGTCGCCGAAAGACGATAGATCTTGCGTATGGAGAGAGTGAACAAAACATTCATTTGAAGTTGTGCGCAAGAAAATCTGTGAATGGTATTCTGGAGGCACTGCATTTGAGTGCCTCGAGGGCTGCAGCGGCACGGCCGCTGGATGAAAAAGCGCACGGCCGTGTGCTCTTTCATCCAGCAGCCGTGGCAGCAGAGGCGAACGAGCGGATCAAGTCACGTCATACGTGAGACATGAGCGCCATCTGGCAGTTTTCTTCAAAAATAAAGTGCGTGTAACGCTTGCACGAAAAGGAGTGTATATCCAACGCTTTGTTCAAACGAGACGGTGGTGGCGCCTACCCGTCACCTTCTGTTCTACACCTTCTCACCTCTGAGACGGGCGCGCACACCCATTTCAGAGCCTCGTGCTTTATTTTTGAAGAAAACTGCCAGATGGCACTCATGTCTCATGTGTGACGTGACTTGATGTGCTCGTTCACCTCCTCTGCCACGGCCGCTGGATGAAAAAGCGCAGCGTCGTGCGCTCTTTCATCCAGTGGCTGTGGCAGCGGAGGAGAACGAGCGAATCAAGTCACGTCATAGATGGATTGATGAATTGATATGTCTGTACCCTTTAGGTCGGCCAGTGGCTAACGAGCCGTAATACTTAGTGAACCAAAAACTATATTATTTTTTTCCTTTTAAATAGGGAGGTTGAGGACACGCAGTGAAGGGTTTAATTTTCACTCGTTCCTTGACTTTAGCCACCAATCAGATAACCTCCTTCTACTTATTCGACCCGCTTAAAGTCTATTTAGCCCTCCCTGCCCCTAAACCCCAGTGCTTTGAAAAACTCTGCGCCATCATCCTGAACTATAGGGTGAAGCCCTTTACAGAACACTATCAAGTGTTCGACAGTTTATTCTTCCTCTCCACACGCACTGCATACCTCGTCTACCCCTTCGTATTTGGCCCGATATTTCTTGGTTCGCAATACTCCCGTCCTGGCCTCAAAGAGTGAAGAACTACCCTGAGTATTATCATTGATCCTTTCCTTGGCAATTTCCTGCTTAAAAGTTCGATAGATCTCTACTGCGGACTTCTTAATTATGCTAATTCTCCACATGTCTGTGTCCGTTTTCTTCACTTTCTTCTTAACCGATAGTTCTTTTTGGTTTGGCACCTGCTGTTTTCTAAGTATTTAACAGTCAATTTTCTGGTTCACTTCCTCCATTTTGTATCGACATTCTTCATGTACAAGTAGCTGAATACCTTGCCCATTTCTCTCAATCGCTTCTCAAATTTTATCTTGCTGCAAGCTTCCCTGCCCTCAAATGATGTCCATCCCATTTCACCTTGTACACCCTGATCTGGTGTATTCCCGTGAGCTCCTAAGGCAAGCCTACCTAATCCATGTTGCTTAATTTCTAATCTTGCTTGAACTTCTGATGTCATGCACAAGACCGCAATGCCGACTGTTAGACCAGGAACAAAGACCTCTTTCCATATTCTTCTCACAACCTCATATCTATTGTAATTCCACAGTGACCTGTTTTTCATCACCGCTGCATTCCTGTTACCTTTAGTCGTCACGTATATTTCGTGTTCCCTTAGGTACCCGGTCCCATTGCTTATTCATACACCCAGGTAATTGTATTTATCTGTTATCTCTAGCGTGACCTCCTCTATACTAAGCTCACTATCTTCATTGTCATTAAAAATCGTGACTGCTGATTTTTTCTTACTGAGTCTAAAATCTAACCTATCTCCCTCATTACCACAGATGTCCACCAATAGCTACAATACTTCCTTGTTGTCAGCCATTAGCACTATATCGTCTGCGTACATCAATACAGGTAATGCCTGTTCAATGAGTTTTTCTTGTTTGACGAATGAAAGGTTGAAGCCCAGTCAACTTCCCTCTAATTTGGCCTCTAATTCTTGTAGGTACATCATGAATAACAAGGGTGACAGAGGGCACCCCTGCCTAAGCCCCCGTTTTGCTTCTGCTGGCTTGGATATCTGTTTTTTCCACTTTTTAACTGCTTTGTTACCTTTATATATATCTTTTAAAAGATTAGTGACTCCATCTTCCACATCAAGTGTGCCCAGTATTCCCAAGAAGTACTGGTAATCACGCTATCGTATGCTCCCTTGATATCCAAAAATTCTAGCCACAGGGGCCTGTGTTCCCTTTTTGCTATTTCAATGCACTGCGTCAGTAAGAACAGATTGTCTTCCAACCTCCTGTGTTTTCGAAACCCCTTCTGCAGTTCCCCCCGCACCCCTCATCCTCTATCCATGCCTGCAGTCTTTCCTTTATAATCTGCATGGCCAGCCTGTAGAAAACTGATGTCACTGTTATAGGACAGTAGTTGTTTATGTCAGCTTTGCCCCTCTTTCCTTTATACATCCTGCTCATTTTGCTAAGTTTCCATCCAACGGGGACTTTACCATCGATTCTTATTTTGCTCACTGCCTCTCCCAAAGCCTGCTCAGACTTCGGAACTGATGGCTTTATCAGCATAATTGAAATGCCATCTGGGCCTGTTAATGTACTACTAGGAACCCTCTGCTCAGCCCTTTCCCTTTCTCGTTGTGAAAATGAAGCCATTGCGCCACTTGATTATTCCTTGTCTATTGTGGTGCATAAAACACTTCTTAATTGAAATTTTTCTGTCACCCTTGTTCTTGTATATTCAATAGCTTCATCCCTTCTAGCCTAGCACCTTGAGCTGTAGTTTTAAACCTCTGCTCTAGGCTCGTCTCATTTCTTAGGTAGTTTAGATGGTTCCAAAATTTTGCAGCTGCCTTTCTATGTTCTTCCAGCCACTGAGCTCTCTTTCTTCTGATCTTTTCATTGATCAGAAGGGATGCATGCCTTTTACAGCTTAGAAAGATTTCCCATTTTCTTTCAACATCATCTGTTGGTTCATCCTGCTGCTTAGCATTTCAGTGTTCCCTAAAGGCTTCCTGGCATTTTGCTATGGCTCTCTTAACTTCCTCATCCAACCAACTTTTGGGTTTGTGTCTTCTTTTCTGGGTTGACTTGTCACGTGCCTTAGCAAGCTCTAGCTCAGTCTAATTAGATTCGTGTATGTCCACACTGTTTTATTATCGTCAGTGATTACTTTCTCAATTTGTCTAGTGGCTATTTCAATTTCCCTTTCTGAATAAAAATTTTTTGTAGTTGCTCATCTTGTCTCCTTCCCACTATCACTGCTCTTCGAAAACTTAGCTTGATACGTTTGTGATCATTACCCAGACTTCTGGAGCCACCTTCACCTATGTGCATTCCCCTGAGCTTATCATGACCTATGTGACATCAGTGCGTAATCTGTCGTCGACAGCAGCGTTCCTAGCTAACAAGTTGTTTGCCCTTCACACTTATCAGTACTGTTGCAAATGATCAGATTATGTTTTTCACACATATTCATCATAATTTCGCCTGTTGGGTCGGTATACCCATCTATATCTTCTATGTGCACATTCATATCTCCTAGTATAATTATCTCGCACTCTCCTCCTAACTCTTCAATGTCCTTTGAAATACACTCTACCATTGCCTGGTTTTTATCTCTGGCCTTTGCTCCCGTCCACAAGTACACCAAACCAAGGAGTGTCACTTGCCCTGCCACTTTTTCTTTTAGCCATAAATGTTCCTTGCACTCCTGCTTGACCCTTGGCCAGTCTGTACTTTTACGAACGCATGCACCAACAGCACCCCCCTTTCTGCTTCCTTCTGTTCTATTACAATATTCCTACGCGTAATCCGGATTGTTAGGAGGTTGTTCCATGTCTCTAAGAGGTGTGTCTACAAAACCGTATACCATCGCCCTCTCCTCTATTAGCTGTTCTTCTATCTCTTCCCATTTCAGCCTGTTACTGCCACCTTGCATGTTAATATACCCTATGTCTTAATTGGCTCGACGCTCGTGGCAACGTCTATTTCTTACCCGGACTCTACCTATCTTAGATACTGGTGCTACTTATAAATCGTATTTGGCCATACCCCCTGTCAAAGAGTCTCCCTGGTTGTTTTCCTCGTTACTAGCTATCCTGCTCCTAGAAGGGCCCGCGTCCCCCCCCAAAAGCTACTGCGCGTCCTGCAAGTCCCCAACCCGCCTCATGACCTACCCGCTCATCGAAGTGAATTCGGTCTCGTTGAAAACCACCCTAGCTATGCACCTCTATGTTTATTTCCACCACTCCAATGCCTTTCTTTCGACTCATCCACCATATCTCTTGGTTTGCGTGGACAACCGCTTTTTGCAGGTTTTCGTCACGCACCGGTATTTCCGGTATCGTGCATATCTGTACTACCTGTACCTGAGGAGAAGTGGCGCGCATGTCATCGACCCCTTTCGCCAGTGTGGTCACTAGTCCTGCCGTATCTTCATTTAAGACATCGTTTAAACCGCCTGAAATATCACGAGGTTTTGTCTATCAGCTGTAGTTTTGAGTTTTGCGCTCGATTGCCTCATGACTTCTTCCAGTTTGCGTTCTGGTAACGTCCCTACTGCTACCCTCTTGAAACCCCTTGAACTCTCTTTGATTGTTTTCTGCGCATCAATTTAAATTTAAGTCCCCAGCGATTATAACATGCTGTGACCTTTCAGCTGTAGCGTCCTGCAGCAGGGGGTTACTTGCACCTGTGACACCGGCTGCTTTGTCCCCTCCCAGTTCCTCTGAAGCTGGGGCTCAGCTTCAGCGACCTCTCCCTAGATCTCTCCCTGTTTGTAAACAGTGTGACGTCACTACGGGCACGCTGGCCCCTACACCCTCTCTTGGAGCAGGTGCTGGTTGGAAAGAAAGTTCCTCTGGCAGCATCTTTAGGCATAGCAAAGCTGCGTGTCTGCATTATTTCGACAAAAATTTCTACATTGCTATGTTCTAAAGTCACAGCTTTTGAAAGAAGAGGGTCGCGGAAGGGTCACTGCTCCTAGTGTGGGAATTCGCTAGACGTAGTTGGATGAAGAAACTTTGTTTAGTGTACTGAGTGATGCGACTAGCACGCAGTGGGCTCAACCACGAAGATGGCAGCCATGAAAAAAAATCTTACCTTTTTCGAAAGCGGACGTTTTTAATGTACACGATTACTGGTACTTTCAGAAATATTTGCATGGCATGAATGTGATATTGCTCAACTTCCATCTTGGCATGTGCAATGCAGTTTCAAACGAGGTACAGCAATGGCGGCAGCATGGTTTTGAGCTGCTGTGCGCAAAGTCACGGATAAGATTCTCATTCATTGCCCAAAAGCCTCGTCGGTGCTGAATGAAAAAAAAACACTTGTTGCCGTGGGTTAGGATGATGTTAACATATCCTCGTGAAAATCAAAGTCAAGTTCTGCCGCCGCGTTGCTCAAAAACCCAGTGAAAATTCATGTGATGTAAAACCCGACATCTTAATAATATATAATATTTTCTGGCACAGCTACCTTGCTGCATTTGATACACAAACTTCTAACGAACATTATCACTTCATAGGGATCGAGCCTTAAAATTACAAAGTAGATAAGAAACCGATATTTCTGCTGTTTTCATTAACACGTATCAGGTATCCGATATTACAAGTTATAGCCATGATGAAACATATATTCAGATTCGGCAACGCTACAACATGCTTATAGCTCATGCGTAGTCATATATATCACCCGGAGTTCATGCACTTTTATTTTTCTGCACGACGCGCATACGCTGAGATGTACCCACTCACAGATGATCACGCCGAATGTATTTTTACCTTGACTACAATGTCAGATCATAAAGTTCCATTGACAATCGGTTACTGAAACCAGCCCATGACTAATGCCAGTGTTTTCGCAAACAGGACGCATCGCATTATTCACAATGCAAACATTCCCAGTTTCACCGTCCGTAAGCATGAGCCAATATTGTCGATGCCTTTCAACGCACACTACACGCCACAGTCACAGTCAACACTGCATGTTTTTGAAGACGATGCCGCTGTTCCTTGCAAGGGCCGCCGCGTGTGTTCACTTCTCCGAGATAAACAGCCCGCCAGCGTGGCGAATATTTCATCACGCACTTTATCACACACCCAGATGTTCTCTGACACATGCCACAGCTAATGTTGCCACTGTGAGATGAAGATTAAGGTTTCAAAAAGAAAAAAGTAAATGCCCCAAACATCAAGCAACTGCACCCCACTCAGCCACCGGCGGGAGTGTTTTGCCAACCATCGCCTTGCACGTGCACCGGTGAGGTCACGCTGTGACGTACCCCAGTCGAGGTCTATTGAACCGGCGGAATCTACATCTTTCTTCTCCGCCGTTCTGGTTGTCGGTGCCCTACTGTTCTCTCCGTCAACCGCTCCTGCGTTCACCTTGGCTAGTGCTTCCTCGGCGAACTTCAGCCTTTCTCTCATTGCCCTCGTTTTCTCTTGCTCTGTCGCCAATGCAGGCTCCAGCTCGAAGATTCTCAACAGCAGTTCACTCTGGGTAACCATCGTTTTCTCCATTTTTTCCTCGACCTCACATCGCCTACGGTTCGCGTCAGCCTCCTCTCTATTACCTTTTGCTATGAGTCCATTTTCAAACTTACTCCGCATCCTGAGCAATTTACAGCCTTTTAACCATGTCTTTATGACACCAATGGTCCCTATGACTTGTCTCACTCGATAATTACAGAACACGATCCCTGCCATACGAAAAAGAGAAAGTCTAAGCTCTATTACAAAAATTTGCAGGTTATATGTACGTGCACTTCCCCCACAGGGTGGCAAGAGAAGAAAAAGCACAAAGAAACACACACACACACACACACACACACAAACTAGTAAAGACCCCCAGAAAAGCCGTACAGTGGATAAGTGCTACAAAGATTTTAACTGCTGCCTTATAATTATAAAGGCAAGCTCGAAACATGCAAAATCACTTATCAGCGCAGTCTATGGGGAGCGCTCAAAAAACACGTCCATCCATTGTGCCAGTCACCACCCAGTCCTTCACATGTGAGACATGAGTGCCATCTGGAAGCCCCGCCGCGGTGGTCTAGTGGCTAAGGCACTCGGCTGCTGACCCGCAGGTCGCGGGTTCGAATCCCGGCTGCGGCGGCTGCATTTCCGATGGAGGCGGAAATGTTGTAGGCTCGTGTGCTCAGATTTGGGCGCACGTTAAAGAACCCCAGGTGGTCGAAATTTCCGGAGCCCTCCACTACGGCGTCTCTCATAATCATATAGTGGTTTTGGGACGTTAAACCCCACATATCAATCAATCAGCCATCTGGAAGTTTCCTTCAAAAATAAAACGCGTGGCTCTGAGATGGGTGTGCGCACCCGTCTCGAGCTGAGAATGTGTTGAACGCAAGGCGACGGGTAGTTGCCACCACCGTCTCGTTTGAGAAAGCGTTGAAAACACACTCTTTTTCATGCAAGCGTTGCATGGTCAGGGCCGCGTGAAAAGCGCTTCGGTCCTAAACTTACTTATGTATGCATTTTGTAGTAAAAGACGCACATGCAGAATATATGTGTGTTGTTATAGTGCACAGACATGCGCGAAATTGCTTTTTAATCGACAATTGACAAGTATGAACGCTGAACCTTGAGCAACCTTGGTGGGCGCTTCGGTTGGGGTCTGTCGTTTCAAGTACCTAAAGCTATTAGGATTGGACAGAGAGACAAATGTACAGACAGACAGATCAAAATTTTTGTGATCAAAGTCCCCCAAAAAGACTGTCTTTTTTAAAAATTGTTGCCTGCGGCGTCGTACGTTCTCATGCCCCAGCACGGCTCCTCAGCGGATAGTTAGTGACTGAAGCCAATACATGGATTACCCGACGCCTAATATAAGGCTGATGCAATACATATAACTACGCATGCACACAGGGACATATAGTACACATAGTACGCATATAGAATGAACGCAATGAACAACAGTACAATCTACAAGTTTTCACAACGGCACACATGCAGACGTGTTTGCTCATATATGCTGATGGAATGCTACGCATGCGCACAAGGACACATAGTTCGCATATAGAGTTAACGCAATGAACATGAGTACAATCAACAATTTTCCACATCGGCGCACACTCAGGCCCGTATTCGCAAACGCTCCTTCACTCAAGGGCTCCCCTCGACTTGACGAAGTCAAGGCGGAGCGTGCTCTTTCACTCAAGGAGCCGCTGCACTTCATGAACGCTCCTCCACACTTACTTCGCCAAGGGAGGCCTCGGAAATGCTCCCTCTACTTGAGTGAACTGCATGGGCCGAGAAAAGTGCCTGATAACGAGAGTATTCTAAATGGCGGGTTAACAAATGCCTATCCTTGTATAATAAATTAATACTTTTCTTACTCATTCTTTTTTTATAAATTGACACTACAGCAAAATACATGCATTTAGAGTGGTAGCATGGTTTCCGTAAGCCTTGAGCCGGTAGAGTTAGCGAGACCTCCGCTTCACGTCTGGCAACAGTTGCGCCCAGGCAGCAGCTGATAGCGTTTCGTCTGCTGCTGAACGTTTCTACGTGCTTAGTTTATTTCGTCTCGTGTGAGTCTATTATTTGCTGTTTATATTTACGGTATTGTCTGAGTGGCTGTTTGAGACCCTGCTTTCGCCGATGTGACTACCGAACTACGTGAGTGATGACAGGAAGCAGAACATATGGTTTGTTTCTTTGTTTACTTTCACTTTGCTGAGAGGCTTCTGATCACTAGTGTTGCCACCGAAACGTGCAACGCGGTGGAGTGAGTAATTCCTACTTAAATCACAATACTTTGGTGTGCTTTTAGAATTCACCTCCGACAAAGATTACTTGTACGTGAATTCGTTTTCGCTGCGGGAGTACGTGAACAGTTCTTGATTTCATAGGATTGTGCTCTGTTCATTTTTCTCATTTACTGCAAATTTCAAGGTGGCACTTTCGGAGTTGTTCCTCTGCATGTAATACAAATTTTGGAAGACAATGCTCACAACTTCGCCCCGCCGTGGTGGTCTAGTGGCTAAGGTACTCGGCTGCTGATCCGCAGGTCGCGGCATCAAATCCCGGCTGCGGCGGCTGCATTTCCGATGGAGGCGGAAATGTTGTAGGCCCGTGTGCTCAGATTTGGGTGCACGTTAAAGAACCCCAGGTGGTCGAAATTTCCGGATCCCTCCACTACGGCGTCTCTCATAATCATATGGTGGTTTTGGGACGTTAAACCCCACATATCAATGCTCACAACTTCTATTCAAGCTTATTCCAGACTAGCGTTGATTTCATTGATATGTGGGATTTAACGTCCCACAACCACCATTTGATTATAAGAGACGAAGGGTATTGTTACAAAAGAAGACATGGTACACTAATGGCTGAGCGTTTGAATAGGACTGGTATGCAAATATAAAAAAAGCGATCGTGTGCCTTTCTTCAAGTAATGGCGAAAACATCAATTTAAAGTTGTTATTTTCTTCAATTAGCAGCATATATAGTTGGTTAACAATGTGTGTTTGTGTGTTTGTGTTTCAATTTAGTCATTTCAATCTTCCAAGGATGCCTGAGTAAGCAGTTATTTTTCCATCTTCTTTTCGCCCTGCATTTGTAGATGCTCTAATATGACAGATTTGAATACACGTAACCTTTAAATCTCTGTAGCTTGCGTCTCGAAGTTCACACAACGGCCCCGTCTTAAAACTTTTGTCGCGTCTTCTTTACCTGCAAGCTCAGAAGCAGATTCGTTAATGCAGGAATGACCTTTGCACTTATGTTTTGACTTTTATTTGTAAAATATTATTACTGGGAATACCTCTTGAAAATGATCGTGTTTTCTGTGATTCATTCTTAAGCCTCATCAGTACATAATTTAGAGGAGAAGTTTTATTATTTTGTAATGATAAAATTGGAGACGCTTCTGATTTTTTGCGTTGTTCTGTCTTAAAAACGACCGTGTTGGTTAACTGAACTTTGGAGAAAGTGTAGTCAAGAAGCAGAGTACTTTACTTTGCTGATTTAACGAAGACCAGTGCAACAAAGTGGTAAAAAATGCTCAAGAGTATTGAAGACATCGCGGATATGACTGGTTAAACCCCTGTAAATAAAATATCCGCTATTGTTGCAACATTAGAATGTCCAAACACTGGAACCACGCCATCTCAGTTTCATGGAAGGAGAGTGTGCTGGTGTATATTGTCGCAGTGCAACGCGAACAACAGATGACAGCAGCTTACGGCAGCGAAAAGAGCGTATTCAGGATCAGCTGTAGAGCAAGATGCCTGCTTCGTTGTCGTCCCGATCAACCACCTGACCCACTAGCTGGAATCTACAAAAACGTTCCTATCATCGTTCTTTTTCATATAAACACGTGTCACTTGCCCCTCCTTATAAGAGCATCGCCCCGATGCTGATTCAGACGCACAGTATATTTTTTTAACGTGCAGTCAGTCACTCACATACGGCTTCATACGCACTACATGAACAAGTTCAGGCTGGTGCTGGCGACGCCTCGGGCATTGGGGACTGTCGGAGACAACCTCGTAGGTGACGTCACTTAGCTGGCGCGATACTCGGTATGGCCCGAAATATCGCCTTAGCAGCTTTTCGGACAGTCCACGTTTTCGTACGGGTGTCCAAATCCACACTCTGTCACCGATTTTGTACGTTACAGTTCTATGGCGAGCATTGTAGCGGCCTGCGTCGTAGTCTTGTCGCTGGTGGATCCGTAAGCGGGCGAGCTGTCTAGCTTCTTCCGCGCGTTCAGTGAACACGTCAGCGCCTGTGTCGGTAGCGTCCCATTCATGTGGCAACATCGCATCCAGCATAGTCCGTACCTCCCGTCCGTGAACCAAGCTGAATGGAGTCATGCGAGTCGTCTCTTGTTTAGCCGTATTGTATGCGAACGTGATATAGGGTAAAATCTCGTCCCAATTCTTATGTTGGACATCCACGTACATCGACAGCATGTCTTCAATCGTCTTGTTGAGGCGCTCCGTTAGTCCATTTGTTTGCGGGTGGTACGCAGTGGTCTTACGGTGAGTCGTTCCACTAAGCATCAGGACGTGGTCTAACATAGCTGCCGTAAATGCTGTTCCGCGGTCCGTGATCACGATAGTCGGAGCACCGTGGCGTAGCACAATATTTTCTATGAAAAATCTCGCCACTTCTACTGTGGTGCTCTTTTGGATAGCTTTTGTTTCGGCATACCTGGTTAGGTAGTCTGTTGCGACTATAACCCAGCGATTCCCTGCAGTAGAAGTAGGAAGGGGTCCTAAAATATCCATTCCTATCTGTTCAAACGGTGTACGTGGAACCTGAACTGGTTGCAGCTGACCGGCGGGTCTCTTTGGAGGTGACTTGCGTCGCTGGCAATCGATGCAAGTGTGAACGTGGTGCTTGACGGCTGTTGTGAGTCGTGGCCAGTAGTATCCCTGCTGTACTCTTGCCAACGTGCGAGTGTAGCCTAAATGACCCGACGTCGGCTCATTGTGACATGCTTGGAGCACTTCATTTCGAAGGGGTGCAGGAATAACGAGCCAATAGGGAGCTCCGATGGACGAAAAGTTTCTCTTGTAGAGGACGCCATTGCGCAAGCAAAACGACGATAATGTCCTTGCAAAGATTTTAGGTGCCCTCGAAGAACGTCCGTTCACGTAATTAATCAAATTAAGCAATTCAGGGTCACTTCGTTGTTGTTGGGCAATCGTGAACGCGTCGAGAACACCAAGGAAGGCCATATCGTCGTCGTCAGAAGGAGAAGCTGACTGTACTGGTGATCGAGACAGGCAGTCGGCGTCCGTATGGCGCTTCCCAGACTTGTGTATGACCGCCATATCAAACTCTTGTAACTTCAGACTCCACCTTGCTAATCGGCCGGTTGGATCTCTTAAATTAGTCAACCAACAGAGGGAATGATGGTCACTTATAACTTTGAAAGGGCGGCCATACAAGTACGGGCGAAATTTCATAACTGCCCAGACCACGGCAAGGCATTCTTTCTCAGTTGTTGAATAATTGGCCTCAGCGCGTGTTAGCGTCCTGCTTGCGTAGGCGATCACTCGTTCTGTGTCTTCTTGCCACTGCACAAGCACAGCTCCGAGGCCTACATTGCTTGCGTCAGTCTGAAGCATTGTTGGCGCTTGTTCGTCGAAGTGAGCAAGCACTGGAGGTGTTTGAAGACGTTGGCGGAGGTCAATTAACGCTGCTTGGTGTTCGTGATTCCACTCAAAGGTGGCGTTGTCTCGAGTGAGGCGAGTTAACGGCGACGCAATCCGTGCGAAGTCGGCGATGAACCGGCGATAGTAGGCGCATAGGCCCAGAAAGCGCCTGACAGCTTTCTTATCGGACGGTACTGGGAACTGCGCCACGGCTGCAAGTTTCTCGGGATCAGGCCGAACGCCGGTACAGCTGACGACATGACCAAGAAACAGCAGTTCTTCAAAACAAAAGTGGCATTTCTCTGGTTTCAATGTAAGGCCTGCGGAGCGTATGGCTCGTAAAACAACTTCTAGCCTCTCGAGATGCTCGTCAAAAGTTGGGGAAAACACTATGACGTCGTCTAGATAAACTAAACAGGTCTTCCATTTTAACCCTGAAAGTACGGTGTCCATGAGCCTTTGAAAAGTAGCGGGCGCTGAGCACAGACCGAACGGTAGAACTTTAAATTCATATAAGCCATCCAGCGTCACAAAAGCGGTTTTTTCCCGATCTCTTGGGTCTACCTCGATCTGCCAATATCCACTTCTTAGGTCCATTGAAAAAAAGTAGCGAGCGTTTCGAAGCCTATCGAGGGAGTCATCAATACGAGGAAGCGGATACACATCTTTCTTAGTCACTTGATTCAGCTTCCTGTAATCCACGCAAAAACGCAGGGTACCATCCTTTTTCTTAACTAATACTACAGGCGATGCCCACGGGCTCTGTGATGGCTGAATCACATCATCTTCAAGCATTTTAGCGACTTGTTGCTGTATCACTTCCCGTTCCTTTGGAGCCACACGATAAGGATTCTGGTGTATAGGCCTTGCTGCGTCGTGGGTAATTATTCGATGCTTTGTTAGCGGCGTTCGACCGACCCGTGATGTCGATGAAAAGCAGTCCTGGAATTCGGCTAGCAGCTCGAGAAATCTCGTTCGTTCGTCCCTTGACAACGTAGTACCAACGTCAAGATTAGGTAGTGATTCTTCTTGAGGTGCTTCGTCTAGGGCCAATAAACTGCCTTGGATTTCTGCAGTAGTGTCAAAGTAAGCGACGGCTGTACCCTTCGGGAGATGTCGGCGCTCAGTGCTGAAGTTAGTGAGCAGCAAGTTTGTGCGTCCAGCAGTGACAGTGACAAGACCTCGAGCAACTGAAATACCGTGGATAAATATCAGTGAGCTGATTTGGTCAGCAATGCCGTCGCCGTCAAACGGCTCATCCCCTGCCACCGAAACAAGCGTACACGATCGTGGCGGGACGACCACATCATCATCCGTCAGACGCAAAGGCCCTGAACAAGACGTATGCCTCGGCTCTGAACAATCGACTAAAGTAGGGCTGTTGTTGCGAAATGTGATGACACTGTCAGGGATGTTGATCACGGCGCCACGTTCTCTCAAGAAATCCATTCCGATAATGAGGTCTTTACAGCATGAAGCGAGAACGACGAACGTCGCCACGAAAGTAGAGCCACCGATGTCGAGCCTTGCTGTGCACATTCCGACAGGCATCAGTAATTGGCCGCCTGCCGTCCTTAAGTGAGGTCCCGTCCACGCTGTCTTTACTTTCTTGAGACGTACGGCAAGGTCATCACTGATAATAGAGAAGTCAGCCCCGGTGTCGACTAAAGCTTTGACTTGCTGTCCATCCACAAGAACGGTAAGGCCTGGGGTCACAGTTTCGTTGGTATTATGTCTTGTCGGCTTTACAGCGTCTTGAGGTGGGAGTAATGGGGGCTTTTTTTCTTCGTCTTGACAGCCTGCAACCTTACCCCCTGAGGTCGCCGCCTTCAGTTTCCCCGGTGTGGGCTGGGTGACCTCGCTCCTCTGGTGTCGGCAAAAGTGCGGCGCTGCAACGAAGGTGACTGGGCAGGAGAAGGAAAGCGTGGTCGATGTCGGAAGACCGGCTCGTAATCAGTTATAGCCTCGTCATCAATGTTACGGCGGCCATCGAAGGGGTGTCGAGGTACCGGAGGTCCTTGAGAACCGACATCTCCACGGCGGGATACGTACTCTTTGGCATGTCGAATGTCAAACCGTGGCCTGAGAGGGCGAGACGAATCGGCGCGGTGCCAGCAATAGCGGGCTATGTGGCCTACACCTCCGCAGTTGAAACAGAGAGGACGCCTGTCGGCAGTGCGCCAGGTGTCTGTTCGGCGAAGCTGTGGTTGCCGTGATGACTCCTCACGCGACGAAGGCCATGGCAAGCCAGAAGACGACTGGTCGTATGGGGGCTGGATGGATGGGCGCCACGATGTCTCCCCTTGTGGTGGTGACCAAGGAACATTTGCAGGTGGCGGGTAGTATGAAGGCGGAGCGGATGGGGAGCTTCGAAGGGCGGCGGCGTACGTCATGGGACGTTGTTCGGGAGCAGGATCAGCTGTCGAGAATGCTTGACGGATTTCGTCACGGACGACTTGAGCGAGAGATGCCATCGGTGTATCCACTACCGGAGTCCGCAGCCTTTGCAATTCTTCACGAACTATTTCTCTAATCATGTCCCGTAAGGAGCTATGACTGTCAAACGTCACAGCGGCGGCCTGAGTTTGGGGGCTGCTGCACAAGCGGTCATATTGTCGGCAGCGTTGGTGAAGGGCCCTCTCGATAGCCGACGCTTCTTTGATGAAGTTCTCTACAGTGCTTGGCGGGTCGCGCAGAAGTCCGGTGAACAGCTGCTCTTTCACGCCACGCATGAGGTAGCGCAACTTCCTATCTTCAGTCATCTGCGGGTCGGCCCTCCGAAATAAACGTGTCATGTCTTCGGCGAACATGGCAACCGTTTCATTGGGTTTTTGGACCCTCAGCTCTAGTAGTTGGTGGGCACGGTCACGTCTGTAGACATTAGCAAAAGTTTCAACCATCTTCTGGTGAAAGTCAGTCCATGTGGACAGGTTGCCTTCTCTGTTCTCGTACCAAGTACGAGCACTGTCATCGAGATAGAAGTAGGCCCGGCCGAGCTTTTCCTGGGCAGACCAGTGGTTGATCTTCGCAACACGGTCATAGTGGACTAACCAGTCTTCTACATCTTCGTGTGCGCCACCACCGAAGCGCTTAGGCTCCAGCGATTGAAAAAACGTTACCTGGGATGGAGCGGGAGGACTGGTGCCGAGAAGTACAGGCTGGGGGCTGGTGCTGTCATCTGTTGTTCGCGTTGCACTGCGACACTGGTGGAGGAGCTGGGCCGTGACGCTGCCCGATGCTTCACACTCCTAGTGGGAGCCGTTCATCCAGCCCGGACGTGCCTACTGCAACCCCTGTCCATCGATTCAGTCGTCGGCTACGAGGTATTCCTCCAGACTGCAACCCCTCGCAGAAAACCTCTACCGGACATCTCGAAATGCCCAGCACCTCCACCAGTGTCGCAGTGCAACGCGAACAACAGATGACAGCAGCTTACGGCAGCGAAAAGAGCGTATTCAGGATCAGCTGTAGAGCAAGATGCCTGCTTCGTTGTCGTCCCGATCAACCAACTGACCCACTAGCTGGAATCTACAAAAACGTTCCTATCATCGTTCTTTTTCATATAAACACGTGTCAATATAAAGAAGCTTCATTTTTGTAGAGCTGCTCTCCTGTAGAATCGGAGAAGAGGTTCTTGTGATTCTGTTTCAACCTGAAAAGACGAATATGACGATAGTTATGTATTCAAAAATTGAACAAAGTAGAAATTGCGAATGGCAATGTCAACCTTTATTACATTTGGCTGGTGAAGAGCCATGTGACAAACACAAGCGTGCAACTGCAAAGTGTGCAATAATCAAGCATATGCAGCTAACACACTGTTCAAATAAATTTCGAGATTGTAAGACATCCTAAATAAAATCAAGGTACTAGACACCATAGCGTGTGTTATGCAGTGCAGCTGCAAGCATTGACTGCAGATTGTGTCCTTTTGTATACAGTCGTGCAAACTCTGCAATGCATTGCCAATACGACACGTTTTAGGAAACTTTTCCTTTGTGTTTTTCCGTCGGCAGCCTGGCCTCTGCACAAGAGAGGCAATACATAAAATTAGGAAAAACGTAATAGCTTGAACATCAAAGCCGCATTTTTTTAATTCTATGGATGCACTCATTCATTATATTTCTTGCGGTAAAGAACCGACATGGTTGAGTTATTGAGCTTTGCCTATTTTGACACATATTTGGTTCAGGCACTTGGACAGCTCACTAGGCATATGGTTATGTATTTCAATAACCTAATTGCACAAAATCAATGGCGTGGCCAGCAATATCTCTTCCGGGGGGGGGGGGTTCACTTATAAAAAGCAACCTTATATTGTATCTGCTGTATTTCTATTTGCCATTTCCGTTTTTATACGACACTTTAGCATTCTTGTATGCGTGCACGTTTCACAGAGCACGAGCCGCTGCTTTATTCCCTAAAGCTGGGTGTGGTTATTCATGGGTATTGTGAGATGCATAGACACTGTATATCGAAGCTATGTTTCACGCGTAGTAGCACCAACAGCACACTTATTGGGACCAATCGCATTGTGTTTTGATTTTAAACTGTCTCTATTAGTGATCTGACTTGAGCTGGGAGGGGGAATGGATAAAAAAACAAAAAAGGAGAACTTACCCTCTCGTAGATACAGACGATCATCTAAATAAAGTGTGCTTCGCCGTATATTTCGACTAGGGTAGCAAAGATTCGCCGGAGAGGAAGCCGCTCAGGAGTATTGTGAGTGCAGCGCATTGAAAGTTTAATATTACGGTTCCTCTCAGGTTGGTTGTCAAGCTTTCGCGCCACGCAGGAAATGGTGTGGTGTGCAAGCTTCATTGAAAAACTTGAAAGCACCGGCGTCCGAAGTAAGTCTTGGAGCACTCGCAAGACGAGTATACGCACGCCCGAAGGCAGGTAATCCACTGGCTCGTGCATGAAACACAACAGATCACAGCACTGGTGAGCGCCCCACTTCACACCACGCCCGCCTGTCCCAGCACCACAGCAGCCGTTGTCGAACCGTTACAAGACAGCTCCGTATTGAACGTGCACCGCAACTGTTGAAAGAACGAGGCGGTGGCAGCCGAATTGATCGATAAACACTGTCAAAGCGAGACGGGCTCCTCCATGGACGCTATGTTGGCGCAGAAACTTCACTCGAGGGACGATTCAATGTAGCTCGACCACTTCCTTGACAATTTATAGGAAACACTCGAGATTTTCTCAAGTGAAGGAATCGTTTCGAGTGAAGGGCGGTTTATGAATGGAAAAACGTCACTCAAGGAGCGTTTCGAGTGAAGGGTCGAGTCGAGGCGCGTTTGTGAATACGGGGGTGAGTTTCTCCTCAATCACGGGGTAGTTGCCCACGCACATGCGCACGCCAAGCTTAACCAGCCGCGGCCAGTCGCGAGTGATTACTTTTACCTAAGATTGATGCAAGCAATTCAAGAGTCACGTTTTTTTTGTTTTATTGGTGTAGAGTAAAAGCCTTTTTTTTATCGCGAGGCACTCGCACGATGCTCCGCACACCTACGTGTGTGTCTCGCATTGTTTCATACTACCAATTTCTGACGAATACAAGAGCTCTGCTTCCCTAAACAGTCTTGCTTTATATATTACCTTAGCCTGTAGAAAAATAATAATTTTTTTCGGTGTTGACATACTCGGTAAGCGTACGCATTTTTAGTTTCGCACAGAACCAATAAAACTAATCAATTCAATGAGGCGCATAAAAAAGCATCACACTTAATTTTTCAACATTCTATATAGGAAACATGATACCACTATACAGTCCATGGGTGAAAGCACGATAATATACAATTGATGGAGTTATCCGTGCCGCTACCGCCACATGGGTGTTTTTTGCATTTTCCTCCATTTAAATACAGCCGCCGTGTCCGGAAGTCGAACCTGCGTCCTCCAGCATAGTCACACGACAGCCAGTGAGGCTATGCTACCACGGGAGGTGAAATAACAAAGGGAAACAGGCTGCGAAGTTTCACAGAGCGTTTATTTGCCAGACTGGGTTAGAACAATCAGAAAGGTTTTAAACCTCATCATAACTACACTTTTGTGGAAAGTAAACCAATGACTTCTGTCAGTTAAACCAAATTATCCATCGCATGCGTTTTGAATTGCCCATGCCAACACTGAGAGGTAGGACGGCATTATGCACGCATGCAGTATGTCTTTCTCGTCCATGATTCTCCTTTGTCGTGAGAAACTCCACACAAAAGGCACTTCTAGTAACAGCTGTGCACAGCAGGTAAGTAGTAACACTCAGGCAAGTAGTAAGGAAACGGAAAAGGCAAGTAGTTATATTATGTTTACTTCTGTGTTTCGTTTTCTGTTTCGTTTTCTTGTAAATTTTTGTTCGCCGTTTTTTTGTGCTTTTGTTTTGTCTGTTTTTCTCTTACTCATGTTCTGCTCTTTGTGCCATATGGTTTTTATCACATGGTTACTGTCTCCTCTATATATTTTGTGCTCTGCGCAATAAACTCAGTTGGAAGCTAGCGCTCGTGTCTTTCGTGTTCTTCTTGTCTCAGTGTCGTCGTTTTGTTTTCGAGCTATAACTATCGTCATGCCATACCAACTAGTCCAAGCTGCCACACTTCTAAGTTACATCTCTAGTTATTCGGGCTCTTTTTCGTGTGTTTCTCTTAATCATTCAGTCCTCGTAACCCTCCTCGCAGTATCCATTTGTCGTGCGTGCACTTTTTCCTTTTGCATTCGCACCAAGCAGCTCCTTTTGGACGTTAAAGCCTTGTTTGGAGGTTACCACCCCTCTATCGGCCATGGCATACGGGTGTGCAAAATTTTTCGGTCTGAATGGCACCGACAAGAGCGCACGTACCGGGACGCCCTGCATGTCCAGCTTCAACAAACAGACCTAACACCGGGAGTGAAGAAAAGAAGATTGCGAGAGTTCTGCGACCGAGTTGAGTACACTGCAAACTACCTGTGGTCACGTGAGCTCACTAGCCTTCGTGCGCAGCGCCCAACCAAGCCCCGGCAATCAGGTCTGGTACACTCATGCAGTGACGTCGTCCTCCCAACTACGTCCACAACATCCTTGCCCTAGGTCCGAAGTTCGCCGTCGACCAAGAGAGGTCCGCACCCGAGCTTCTTTCAAATGTGCGCTCTGTTGCTGGCCGCGCCTCACCAGAGTTTTCGGACAGGTGCATCTCAGAAGGCGTCGACGTGCTCCTACGGGGTAAGCCTACCAGCAACAGCCTTCCGGTGCGGAAGACGACCAAGTTCCTTAGAGACAATGAAATTTGTGTCGTGCCGTCAGATAAGGAGGGGGGTTTCGCCGTTATTCCTAATTGCTTGTACCTAGAAAAGGCTGTCACAGCTATCGACTCTGTTTTCAAATGTTGTACCGACATTCGTCTAGATAGAGTAAAAACGCAGGCCAAGGAAATGTGTCGTAAACTGGAGTTAAAAGAGTTAGCGCAGCACATTAGCAAAAGTGACAAAAAATTGCTCAGCATGTTTTTTTCTGCCAAAACACATAAGGTTGACATGCCCTTCCGTGTCATTGTGACAGAAAATGGCACGTAGCAAAAGCAACTCGGCTTGTTTATTCAGATCCATCCAAAGTGTCCAAAGATTGATCACCCATTTTTGATCAAAAACTTGCAGGCTCTGATAGAAATTTTCAAACAGTGAAATCAATCTAATCTTTTCGGTTTTTGAATTGACATAAAGGACCTATCCTACTCTCTGCCTCACGAGGAGGCATTAGAATGTATAAGGGGTAACATAGAAATTTTCGGGGCATTGAACTTCCAACTAAAAAGTGGCATCAGTGCATGAGATTTTCTTGACCTGGTTTTGCTGTACCTTACATCTACTTTCGTTCAATGGAATGATTGCATTTATCTGCAGAAAAAGGGTGTTTCATTCGGCTCATGCATAGCACCTCTATTCAGTGATCTTCTATTGGCAAAAATGGGCAAAAAACTGCAGGAAAAGTTAGAAGGCTTCATGTGGTCAAAGTATACAGATACGTGGATGATTTCTTGGTTCGTCTAAAATGTGATTCTTCTATGTTTCACTCGTTTGCGACTCAAACGATAGTTGTGTTCGAAGATTGTTTAAAGCCTCTTGTGTTGACCCATGAAATGCCCCAGAATGACAAAATACGCTTTTTGGATTTAAGACTGGTTTTAGCTCACAGCACATCTGTTGGAGTTATGAACCACGTGCGCAGAAACCTCTACTTCCTTTTTCTTCCGCTCACAGCAAGTTAGTTAGGCGAGGCATAGCACGAACCTGTCTTGAAGATGCCTTAAATAGGTCGTGCGCCCACAAAATCTCTGCGAGCTTCAAAGCTCAAGTTTCCCGGCTTAAGGCTTCGGGTTTCCCCGAGGCGTTTATCGCTTCCGTTGCTGAGACTATCCTGCGGACTATTAGGGCAGAGCAGAAGCAGCAACAGAATCTGAGCAACACGGATACAGAACGTGGAAGGATGGCCATGATTCCATACAAACAGCAGATATCACACAGGCTCAAGAAAATCGAAAAACGTGTTGGAGTTCGTGTCCTGTTCTCGGCACCGTGTTCAAAATAATCAGCCTCACCAAATCTACAAACCCCCTGAAAATGCAGTCATCAACGAAATGCAGAGTTCAACATAGAAACAGGTACGTGGCCTGCTCCCGGGAAGTTGTCTATAGGACCCCCTTTCATGCGGTGCTTGTTATCTCGGAACGACTGGAAGGTGTCTGAACGATCGGCTGAGAGAACACGCTAACAATGTTAGAAACGGGAAAGATGGTTTTCTTGCTCAGCACTGCACTGAGTGATTGTGCGCCCCTTTTCAAGGACACAGGGACACTGTACAAGCACAGACATAAGCGACCTCGAGTCATTGTCGAGAAGTGTGGCAGCTTGGGCTAGTTGGTATGGCATGACAATAGTTATAGAGCGAGAACAAAACGACGTCACAGAGACAATTTCGTGTCCTTTTTGTCTCTGTGCCGTCGTTTTGTTCTCGCGCTATAACTATCGTCCTTGTCGAGGCCGCGCAGATGTCACGCGAACAGGTGCCTTGTATTAGCAAGCCCTCCGTGGCTCTGTCCGAGAAGGAACTCGGGTTTCTCGAAGGTTTCGGCGCGAACAAGTAGTTATATTATCTTTGATTTTCTGTTTCCTTTTCTTGTATTTTTTTGCCGTTTTTCTGTGCTTTTGTTTTTTGTCTTTGTTATTCTCTTACTCATGTTCTGCTCTTTGTGCCATATGGATTTTATCGCATGGTTACTGTCTCCTCTATATATTTTCGTGCTCTACGCAATAAACTCAGTTGGAAGTTAGCGCTCGTGTCTTTCGTGTCCTTGTATTCTCTGTGTCGTCATTTTGTTTTTGCGCTATAACTATCGTCATGCCATACCAACTAGCCCAAGCTGCCACACTTCCAAGTTGCTGCGGACGCCAGTGCTTTCAAGTGTTTCGACTAAGCTTGCACACCACACCATTTCCAGCGTGGTTCGAAAGCTTGACAAACAAGCTGAGAGCAAACATAATAGCAAACTTTCGATGCGCTGCATTCACCATACTCCTGAGCGGCTTCCTCTCCGGTGAATCTTTGCTACCCTAGCCGAAATATACGGCGAAGCACACTTTCGTTAGATGATCGTCTGTATCTACGAGAGGGTAAGGTCTCCTTTTTCTTGTTTTTTTGTTCATTCCCTCCCCCCTGCTAAGGTCAGATCACTATAAGAGACAGTTTAAGAAGAACAAAACACAATGCAATTGGGCCCAATAAGTGTGCTGTTGTTGCTACTACGCGTGAAACATAGCTTCGATATACAGTGTCTATGCAGCTCACAATACCAATGAACAACCACACCCAGCTTTAGGGAATCAAGCAGAAGCTCGTGCTCTGTGAAACGTGCACGCATGCAAGAATGCATGGAGTGTCGTATAAAATTGGAAACATACCAAATAGAAATACAGCAGATACATTATAGGATTGTTTTTTATGGTTGAACCCCCCCCCCCCTCCTCCGAAGCGATATTGCTGGCTATGCCATTAATTTTGTGCAATTAGGTTATTGAATTACATAACCATATGCCTAGTGAGCTGTCCAAGTGCCTGAACCAAACATGTGTCAAAATAGGTAGAGCTGAATAACTCAACGATGTCGGTTCTTTACCGCAAGAAATATAATGAATGAGTGCCTCCCGAGAAATAAAAAAAAATGTGGCTTTGGTGTTCAAGCTATTACGTTTTCTAATATTATGTCTTGCCTCTCTTGTGCAGGGGCCAGGCTGCCGACGGAAGAACACAGAGGAAATGTTTCATAAAACGTGCCGTATTGGCAATGCATTGCAGAGTTTGCACGACTGTATACAAAAGGACAAATCTGCAATGAACACGTGCAGCTGCACTGCATAACACGCGCTATGGTGTGTACTACCTCGATCTTATTTATGAATTCTCACAATGTAGAAATTCATTTCGACTATGTGTCGGCTGGATATGCTTGATTAATGCACACTTTGCAGTTGTACGCTTGTGTTTGCCACATGGCTCTTTATCAGTCAAATGTAATAAAGGTTTATTTTGCCATTCGTAATTTCCAGTTTGTTCATTTTTGAATACGTAATTATCGTCATGTTCGTCTTTTCAGGATGAGACAGAATCACAAAAACCTCTTCTCCGGTTCTACAGGAGAGCAGTCCTACAAAAATGAAGCTTGTTTT
Source organism: Rhipicephalus annulatus (assembly GCA_013436015.1). Lineage (NCBI taxonomy): Eukaryota > Metazoa > Arthropoda > Arachnida > Ixodida > Ixodidae > Rhipicephalus > Rhipicephalus annulatus. The sequence goes on along the minus strand of WOVY01010268.1, from coordinate 41,481 downwards.
ATATACACCTGCACCACTCCCCTTCCATGAAACGGAGATGGCGTGGTTCCAGCGTGTAGAGATAATAATGTTGCAACAGTAGCGGATATTTTATTTACAAGGGTTTCCCCAGATATATCCGCAATGTTGCCAAAACGTTTGAACACTTTTTGCCACTTTGTTGCACTGGTCTTCGTGAAATCAGCAGAGTAAAATACTTTGCTTCTTGATGACACTTTCTCCAAGGTTCAGTTAACCACCACGCTCGTTTTTAAAACAGAACAACACCAAAAGTCAGAAGCATCTTCAATTTTATCATTTCCAACAGAATAAAACATCTCCTATAAATTATGTACTGATGAGGCTTTAGAATGAAGCACAGAAAACACGATCATTTTCAAGAGGTATTCCCAGCAATATTATTTTACAAATAAAAGACAAAACATAAAAGCAAATGTAATTTCTGCATTAACGAATGTGCTTCTGAGCTTCCAGGTAAAGAATACGCGACAAAAGTTTTAAGATGGGGCCGTTGTGTGAACTTCGAGACAGAAGCTACAGAGATTTAAATGTCACGTCTATTCCAGTCTGTCATATTACAGCATCCGCAAATGCAGGGCGAAAAGAAGATGGAAAAAATAACTGCTTACTTAGGCATCCTTGGAAGATTGAAATGACTAAATTGAAACACAAAAACATAAACACACATTGTTAACCAACTACATATGCTGCTAATTGAAGAAATTAACAACTTTAAATTGATGTTTTCGCCATTACTTGAAGAAAGGCACATGATCGCTTTTTTATATTTGCATACCAGTCCTATTCAAACGCTCAGCCATGAGTGTACCATGTCTACTTTTGTAACGATACCCTTCGTCTCTTATAATCAAATGGTGGTTGTGGGACGTTAAATCCCACATATCAATGAAATCAACGCTACTCTGGAATAACCTTGAATGGAAGTTGTGAGCATTGTCTTCCAAATTTTGTATTACAAGCAGAGGAACAACTACGAAAGTGCCACCTTGAAATTCGCAGTAAATGAGAAAAATGAACAGATCACAAACCTATGAAATCCGGAGCTGTTCACGTACTCCCGCAGCGAAAACGAATTCACGTACAAGTAATCTTTGTCGGAGGTGAATTCTAAAAGCACACCAATGTATTGTGATTTAGGTAGGAATTAGTGACTCCACCGCGTTGCACGTTCGGTGGCTACACTAGTGATCAGAAGCCTCTCAGCAAAGTGAAAGTAAACAAAGAAACAAACCATATGTTCTGCTTCCTGTCATCACTCACGTAGTTCGGTAGTAACATCGGCGAAAGCAGGGTCTCAAACAGCCCCTCAGACCACTACCGTAAATATATAGACAGCAAATAATAGACGAACACGAGACGAAATAAACTAAGCACGTAGAAACTTTCAGCAGCAGACGAAACGCTATCAGCTGCTGCCTGGGCGCAACTGTTGCCAGACGTGAAGCGGGGGTCTCGCTAACTCTACCGGCTCAAGGCTTACGGAAACCATGCTACCACTCTAAATGCATGTATTTTGCTGTAGTGTCAATTTATAAAAAAAGAATGAGTAAGAAAAGTATTAATTTATTGTACAAAGATAGGCATTTGTTAACCCGCCATTTAGAATACTCTCGTTATCAGGCACTTTTCTCGGTCCATGCAGTTCACTCAAGTAGAGGGAGCATTTCCGAGGCCTCCCTTGGCGAAGTAAGTGGGGAGGAGCGTTCATGAAGTGCAGCGGCTCCTTGAGTGAAAGAGCACGCTCCCCCTTGACTTCGTCAAGTCGAGGGGAGCCCTTGAGTGAAGGAGCGTTTGCGAATACGGGCCTGAGTGTGCGCCGATGTGGAAAATTGTTGATTGTACTCATGTTCATTGCGTTAACTCTATATGCGAACTATGTGTCCTTGTGCGCATGCGTAGCATTCCATTAGCATATATGAGCAAACACGTCTGAATGTGTGCCGTTGTGGAAACTTGTAGATTGTACTGTTGTTCAATGCGTTCATTCTATATGCGTACTATGTGTACTATATGTCCCTGTGTGCATGCGTAGTTATATATATTGCATCAGCCTTATATAAGGCGTCGGGTAATCCATGTATTAGCTTGAGTCACCAACTATTCGCTGAGGAGCCGTGCTGGGGCATGAGAACGTACGACGCCACAGGCAACTATTTTTAAAAAAGACAGTCTTTCTTGGGGACCTTGATCGCAAAAATTTTGTTCTGTCTGTCTGCATATTTGTCTGTTTGTCCACTCCTAACAGCTTTAGGTACTTGAAACGACAGACCCCATCCGCAGCGCCCACGAAGGTTGCTTAAGGTTCAGCGTTCATACTTGTCAATTGTCGATTAAAAAGCAATTTCGCGCATGTCTGGGGCACTATAACAACACACATATATTCTGCATATGCGTCTTTACTAAATGCATACATAAGTAATTTTAAGGACCGTAGCGCTGATCACGCTGCGCCGACCATGCAACGCTTGCATGAAAAGGAGTGTGTTTGCAACGCTTTCTCAAACGAGACGGTGGTGACAACTACCCGTCGCCTTGCGTTCAACACCTTCTCACCTCTGAGATGGGCGCGCACACCCATCTCAGAGCCACGCGTTTTATTTTTGAAGGAAACTTCCAGATGGCACTCATGTCTCACGTGTGAAGGACTGGGTGGTGACTGGCACGATGGATGGACGTGTTTTTTTGAGCACTCCCCATCGACTGCGCTGATAAGTGATTTTGCATATTTTGAGCTTGCCTTTATAATTATAAGGCAGCAGTTGAAATCTTTGTAGCACTTATTACACTGTACGGCTTTTCTGGGGGTCTTTACTAGTTTGTGTGTGTGTGTGTTTTTTTCGTGTTTTTTCTTCTCTTGCCACCCTGTGGGGAAGAGCACGTACATTGAACCTGCAAATTTTTGTAGTAGAGCTTAGACTTTCTCTTTTTCGTAGGGCAGGGATCGTGTTCTGTAATTAGCGAGTGAGACAAGTCATAGCGACCATTGGTGTCATAAAGACATAGTTAAAAGGCTGTAAAGTGTTCAGGATGCGGAGTAAGTTTGAAAATTGACTCATAGCAAAAACTAATGGAGAGGAGGCTGACGCGAAGCGTAAGCGATATGAGGTCGAGGAAAAAATGGAGAAAACGATGGGTACCCAGAGTGAACTGCTGTTGAGAATCACCGAGCAGGAGCCTGCATTGGCGACAGAACAAGAGAAAACGAGGGCAGTGAGAGAAAGGCTGAAGTTCGCCGAGGAAGCACTAGCCAAGGTGAACGCAGGAGCGGCTGACGGAGAAAACAGTAGGGCACCGGCAACCAGAACGGCGGAAAAGAAAGAGCTAGCAAGTTTGGAAAAAAACAGGTTCCACCGGTTCAATAGACCTCGACTGGGGTACGTCACAGCGTGACCTCACCGGTGCACGTGCAAGGCGGTGGTTGGCAAAACACTCCCGCCGGTGGCTGAGTGGGGTGCAGTTGCTCGATGTTTGGGGCATTTACTTATTTCTTTTTGAAACCTTAATCTTCATCTCACAGTGGCAACATTAGCTGTGGCATGTGTCAGAGAACATCTAGGTGTGTGATAAAGTGCGTGATGAAACATTCGCCACGCTGGTGGGCTGTTTATCTCGGAGAAGTGGACACACGTGGCGGCCCTTGCAAGGAACAGCGGCGTCGTCTTCAAAAAGGTGCAGTGTTGACTGTGACTGTGGCGTGTAGTGCGCGTTGAAAGGCATCGACAATATTGGCTCATTCTTACAGACGGTGAAACTGGGAATGTGTGCATATTGAATAATGCGATGCGTCCTGTTTGCGAAAACACTGGCATTAGTTGTGGGCCGGTTTCAGTAACCGATTGTCAATGGAACTTTACGATCTGACATTGTAGTCAATGTAAAAATACATTCGGCGTGATCATCTGTGAGTGGGTATAGCTCAACAGTCTTGTGCAGAGCACTTGCTTCCCCAGCCATGTGTCGAGATATGCAATGTTGCATTATGCATATATGTTCGAACATGTTAAACGTAACGAAGAGTCACAGAAAAATCGTGAAGTGTGTCTGATAATATATGTACAAAAATCACCAGTGGGTGTAAACCTGGAACAAATTACAGCAATAAAAACAAAACAGAAGTGCACAAGACATCGAAATGATAAAAATGATGAGAAAGCTGAAATTTAGCTGCTACAACTCATTCGACACATCCTCTGTGATGCACCGAGAACTGCATGCTCAGCTAGCTTGGTCAACAGTGAAGCTCTTCGCATGAGCGTCTCGAACAGCTACTTCATGTGGCTCTAACCGTTGACTTCTGCACACTGGTTGTGGCCGGCTTGTGTCTTGGTGCACCACATCTTCCATCCAGGTGATGTCGCATTGATCTTTGAGCTCTTCACATATGTTGTACAGTACGCAGCAAGCCCTATTAATGCGGTTTACATTGCCAATATTGACTTCGAGGCCTTCGTGCACAATTCGAAAACGTGCTTTTAGCCTGCCAAAAGCATTATCAACAAGCCATCTGGCACTCGACAAGCGGTAATCGAACTGACCATTGTTATAGCGCGAAAACAGAACGACGACAAAGAGACAAGAAGGACACTTCGTCGTTCTGTTCTCGCGCTTTAAGTGCCGTCACGTCATACCAACTACCCCAAACTGCCACATTTCTAAGGTAATTGAACACCCACGAAGCGGAACCAGCTGGCCTTGCACGAAAGAAAGGTTTCATAAGGTGGCATTGCAAATGAAATGCCTGGTCACCGAGGGGGACGGGGCACGGGCACACTCAAATTTCTTCAACATCCTTTTCGTACAGTTGAAAGAGTTCACTGGCCAGCACTTCTGGCAGTTGTGAGCTTTAGAACACTGCAGCGTCGTGGTTCTTCCCATGTGACCCCACGTTCTCGTACATACATCTGTACCGGTGGTCCACAACAGCCAAAAAAATGGTGCCGTACCACCCGTTATAGCTATAATTGTCGGTGGCAGGTTCTTTAGGTGGACAAACCTCTATGTGGCAGCCATCTAAGGCACCAATGCATTGCGGAAATCCGGTGACCACTCCGATTTGCCTCAAGTGTTTCTTCAATTCCCGCGTGTGTGGAATCCTGAAGAAGTGCGCCTCTAGGCACCGCATAACCACACCGCAGAATTCGCGAAAGATGTTGACAGAAGAGCAGCTTACGCCAAAAAAGTTGACCATGGTTCTGTCTTCCGCGGAGGTGGCGAGACGGTACAGAGCAATGGCGACGCGCATGCTAAAAGAATCGCGTTGCGCATGACCGTGTCTTCTTTCTTCATGCCCTCGCACACGCTCACAAGGTACTTAAACGTACATTGATTGACACGAAAGTTCTCGCAGAACTTCCTGTCTGGTAGCTTAGACAATGTTCTTTCGTGCCACATGCTTTCACATAGATGCATTCATATTTGCCTTTCGCGCGCGACAAGCAGCGCAGCCCCGAGCATCAGTTGGCGGCGTAGCTGGTAAGCACACTCCCTTTCTCGTTCAGTGTTTCTGATGGCTTTTACGATGCACGCGTGCTTTGTCCGTTGGTCGTGCAGCCTGCTTTGCAATGCAGTGAACGTCGTCCAGAAAAGTCAATCGTCGCTGAGACGCTGCTCCGGCGGGCGAACAGCCATTGTGGGAAACCGACGACAGTTCACCAGCACTCACGCACGACGCAGAATGCAATAACGACGCTGATATCAAAAAGAAGGAAAACTAGACAACCAGACGCGCTATCGCACCGCACATTAAACAAGGACCGAAGCAATCATACACGCAACCACCACGTCCACAGCAAGCTAGCGATAACGGCTTTCGAGCTACGGTTTTTTTCAGCCGCAAATGCCGACTGCGCCCACTCTTTGCAGATTGTTCACAAGAAACGCTAAACACAAAACTAAGATGTGAAAAACTTCCTCAAACACAATCATACGGTTACAAATGACAATTATTCTGATAAAAATAACATTTACATCCTGGAAGAAATCTACAGGAGATCAACAGCTACCATATTGCTTCATAAACAAAGCAACAGAATACTAATAAAAGGTGTAAGGCAGGAGGATACAATCTCCCCAATTCTATTCACCGCGTGCTTACAGGAGGTTTTCAGAGTCCTAGAACGAGAAGAGTTAGGGATAAGAGTTTTGGAGAGTAGTTTAGTCATCTGCGATTCGCCAATGGCATTGCATTGCTGAGTAACTCAGGGGACAAATTGCAACTCATGATTACGGAGTTAGACAAGGAGAGTAGAAAGGTGTGTCTTAAAATTAATCTGCAGAAAACGAAAGTAATGTACAACATCACAAGAGAGCAGCGCTTCGAAATAGGTAATAGAACACTTCAAGTTGTAAAAGTCTGTGTCTACTTAGGGCACGCAATAACCGCGGAGCCGAACCACGAGATTGAAGTAACTAGAAGAATAAAGATGGGGTGGAGCACATTTGGCAAGCACTCTCAAAATATGACAGGTAGATCGCCACTATTCCTCAAGGGGAAGGTATATAACAGCTGTATCTTGCCGGTGCTTAGCTACGGAGTAGAAACCTGGACACTTACAAACCGGGTTCAGCTTAAATTGAGGACGACGCAGTAAGCAATGGAGAGAAAAATGGTAGGTGTAACCTTAAGAGATAAGAAGAAAGCAGAGTGGATTAGCGAACAAACGGGGGTTAAGGATATCATAGTTGAAATCAAGAAGAGGAAATGGACTAGGGCAAGGCATGTAGCGGGTAGACAGAATAACCGTTGGTCATTAAGGGTAACTAACTGGATTCCCAGAGAAGGCAAACAGGTTGGGGGGAAACAGAAGGTTAGTTGGGCAAATGAGATTAAGAAGTTTGCGGGTATGAATTGGCAGCAGCAGGCAGCGACTGAGTTAACTGGCGTTACATGGGAGAGACCTTTGTCCTGCAGTGGACGTAGTCACGCTGATGAAGATGAAATAAAAAAATGCCTGTACGCAAGCAAGCACGTGACATGCTAAGAAGCCGAGAAAGGTGATCAGGATGACCAGTGTAACTCTGGCAGACTTCGGTTAGCGTAAACCACAGTTGGAACGAGTTACCTGTGGTTGCCCGGAGCCCCGTTGCAGTGGTCTAGTGGCAAAAGTGGCTAAAGAGCGCGGTTGCTGACCCGCCACTCACGGGATTGAATCCCGTTTGCGGCGGCTTCATTTCCGATGGAGGCGGAAACGTTGTAGGCCTGTGTGCTCAGATTTAGGTGCACGTTAAAGAACTCCAGGTGATCGAAATTTCCGGAGCCCTCCACTACGGCGTGTCTCATAATCTTACGGTGGTTTTGAGACGTTAAATCCCACATATCAATCAAACTGCAGTTGCTCGGAACAGAGGTTAGCGTGCCCGTTTAACAGGAGTATTAATCGCACATGTTGAGAGGTTGACACAGACTTTTCAACGTTCTACGGCTTTGATCGCACGGAAAGGAAAACAAAAGGTAATTGGAAAACAAATCGTTGACGCCGTAAAGCGCCGCAGAGACGGACGGTCCCGAACAATGCGAATTTGAACAACCACCGGGAAAGGGGGAAAATGGTTCACGGAAATGCGAGAAAAAACAGCGAAGAAAATTTAAACCTCGAATAGACCGTTTTCCTAGGCGGGGCCGTAGAGAAAATTTTGGTTCGTTGCTTTTCAGCTGGGCAGCATTAATATTTCAACGGCAGCAGTAAACACGGCTCGCGCACCGCGAATACACGCAGAAGCTTACAATTATTGAAGAAAACTAACCGTGACTTGTCTGTTTACGTTTCATAACTAGTGAAAGTTTTTAAAGATTTTAAAGTTTTCAAAGTTGTAAAAGTTTTCCATAATTAAGCTTAGAATAGGAACTCCCATCTAAATGAAAGGAAGGAAGGAAGGAAGGAAGGAAGGAAGGAAGGAAGGAAGAAAGAAAGCAACAAAAAGGATAAAGGCAGGGAGGTTAATAGAAAGGCATTCGGTTTGCTACCCTACACTGTGGGATTAGGGAAGGGGATAACAAAGATGACAAAGAGGTAAGAGAAGTAAAAGAAAACAAGAGAGAGACAGACAATGAATTCTCTTATGCGTGTACAACTACACTGCAAGTCAGAGGTGTTCACACACACCCGCCGTCCTCAAAAAACACATGAGGGCTTTCACTGCTTTGTGGGCTGTCGAGGAATGTGGATGGTGCTGTAATAGCACCTGCACAGAAAGAGGCCGATCATGCAGTCTCCGCAATGCGTTGGCAAGTACTTGTCTCTTTCAGGAATATCGAGGACAGTGGCACAGCAGCTGTTCGATAGTTTCATCGGTGCTGCAAACATCGCATGCCGCACCGTTAGTCATTCTGATTAACGTGGTATAAGCTTCTGTGAAAGCAACTCCCAGCCAAAGGCGATAGAGAAGCGAAGCCTCACGCCAGTCTAGGCCCTGTGGAGACCAGAGTTGTAGTGAAGGGTCAAGTTTGAAAATTTATTGCGAACATGGTGATGCAGGAGAAGACGTTTGTTATTTTTATCGCGAACGTAACAGAAATCGTGTTGAGAAAATATGCTACGTGGTTGTTTAAGTTACGTCCAGCTTGTTGTTCTTTTGGCTCTTGCTATTTTCGCAGTGACCGTTACTAATTTTCTTGTCTCAGCTGGGCGCCTGTGACCTATGCTGTGGCGCATCGTGGCTCTCACTATTTGGCTATCAGAAAAAAAATGTATAAAAAAGAACAAAGCGAAAACACCATGCGGAAGGAATCGCCTGATTGGAGCAACCTCGAGGAATGTACAGCGCGTTAGCACGGGCGCTTCCCAAGCTCATAGGGCGAAAAGGGACGAAGAAGCTGCCTTCGCTGTAACTGTTTGGCAAGAGTGCCGGCACATGAACTCCGAGCGGTATAGTTTTCGTCATTGCCTGCACCTTGCGCCCGCAAGCTTTTTGAAGAAAAGCAACTCACTCGGTTTCTGAAAGAAAAAGGGTTCATTGTTCATTTAGCGGCTGCCACCTTTAACTGCAGCTCAATGAAAAACTGTGCAGGTCTCTGAGATATGCTGGCGCCATTGCTCTGAATGTTTGCCGTGATATTGCTAGCACTACTTGGTATAATGTAGTATGACTGTTGCTTGTAAACATATTTTATTACTATAATTTAAAAATATCTTGCCTTTATCTTAATGCCCTGCATCAGAGAAAAAATGACACGCGGAAGAATAAACAATAGAAATCGAACATGAAACTAAAACATACTCGCATTTTTTATTCAAACACTTAGGTAATTGGCATTAGTCGCATGCCATTATTAAATGACTTCATTTGGTGCTGACACTTGCAGTTGAAGCCAGCGGTGCTTGTTGGAATGGGTATACTTAAATTTGGCCAGGCCACTTTGCTGTCTGCAAATTAAGAAATTTCGGAAGCACCAGCCGGACAGCGAAGCGAGTGCAATACATTGTCGTTCCGCATTGGCTTAATAGTGTGCAATTGTTAGTGAAATTCAGCACATTGCGTACTTTTTATAGATGGCACAGAATATATACTCTAAAATCTGAAGCATGTGTTTCTGCCTTTTTGAAGGATTTCAAATATGCGGCCGCTTGTCTCCTCTCACCATTTACACTTTTTTATACTGTTTATGCGCCAAACTAAAACAGCTAATGCATGTGTGTGTAGCTTATGAAGAACAGTGCTGCACTACCACCCCCCCTCTCTATATCCAAAGGACGAAATGCTGCTGCCATACTTGCTTTGTTTTTGTTTGAATGCCAAAGTTTTTTGCTGCGTACTGCAAGTAGCAAACAGAAGTGCCCTGACGAACTGCGCAGTGCTGTTCACACGGTGAGCAAAGCATCCCAAAAGAGTTGCTTATTCAGCATCTGTGGCTAACTCAAAGGTATTGTACAAGGTTCCATTTATTGAAGAAGAGTGTTGGTTTGAGCTAGTCATGTCGAAGTGAAAATATTGCAAAATAAGTGAGGGTATACAGAGTAACGTCAGGTCGTATGCTACCTACATACTTAACATTATTCATGATAAAGTGATAATTATGCGCAACATTTATTTGAGGAAGAAGTGCAATAGTTTGCATGAATGAGCATAGTTTGAAATTGCTGCAAAACAAGTCACTGTGTTTTCGCACTCACTAATACGTGGCCCTCATTCATGTGACCTCCCACCGAGATAAAATTGCTTCACATAAACAATAGTAGAAAGGCTCTTGCTAGCCATATTAAGACATTTTTGTTATAGTTTTTAGTTACAATAAATTATGCTGTAGAAGAGTACTCCACCTATTTGTCGCCATGGCGAGTGCATTTTGTCTGGAAACGTGACTTGGTTTCGCAAAGCGTGGTTTTCTGTGAAATGGGGTACTGGCAAGTGGAATTTCGCAAAAACTGAGAAACTTCATTGTTTCTTGCAGCAAGCATTGTTATCTTTCTTGTAAATGCTTGCATAGTGTGAAGAGTATTGACCCACTTTGAAATTTACAGCCATATCATGGCAGTGTCTCATCATTGGACTGTCTTTACTGTATGCGATTTGTTTCTGCCAAACATAACCTAGTTTTTACCATTTTTGCAAGGTCAATCGCTAATTTTTCTGTGTTCGTTTGCAAGCACACTTTCACCTCTGATGCTAAACAACAGGCTTGAGTGATGTGCCTGATTGTTGTCTAAGAATTTTATAGAATACCTAAAATGATCTCTTCTACTTGGCGCAATTATTTGCTACTGTGTGCACGTTCTATGACTCTAGGTATAAAAATAGAGAATGCAGCTGGTAGCATTGAATACTCTGTTCAGAAGTTTGTATACACAACGAAATCTTGGTGGTACCAAAATTTGTTGTGGGTGTAGAGTGAAGCGACTGGTAGCTAGCAATACTGCATTGTTACAGCTAATTGCACAACGGAGCATTTTTCATCTGCTCACGTAATTCCAGCAGATGTTCATCACGTTCACTGTGGTACGACATAGCCAGAAAGTTCATCCATCTGCATCCTGCATACCATGAATCATTACGTGAAGCAACATGATGCTGTGAGGGGGGCAGCTAAGTGAGAACTGGAGTTTCTCTGTCTGTCAATATCATTACACAGGTTTGCTAAGTGCACTCAAGTGGGCTCATCAGGCACTTGCAGCTACAGAGTCAGTAGCAACATCACATTTCAATAACAGAATTACCACTTACTGTACAACTTACTGTACAATAACACTTACTGTACAACTGTACGTGGTAAAAATAAACTAAACTCAAACTCAAAAACCTGTATATTGCATTTTCAAGAAACTCCATTATTTTGTGACACCTCAACGTCCCAGCTTGCTCACTTCATTCTTGGTGGTGGGACTTACAAGAATTATAATTTCTTATATCATGCAAAATTATTTTATTACTTTTATATTGTATATTAAATTCATACTTTTCGAATGCTTCCTTCCCAACTAAATCTTAAGTTCTGCTGGATTGTCTGAAGGGTGAAAACAAGAAACAAGGCCAGGGAAAGCAATAAGGTGCTTCATTATAACAGAAGAGGAAATTGCAGTGGTTCAGTTTATAGCTGCATTTTTTTTAAACAGGCACCAATGAGGATTTCATGAGAGTGTTTACAGAGCATAGTTGTGCTGTGCTAATTTTGTTATCGCAGGAAGCACCTCCCAAAAGCAGTGCTACAAAAATGCGAGCCACAAGATCTTTTCAACAAACGGATCAGATGCCTGAGAGCCACGGGCCGGCTGCTTCTGGCCTACACAGACAGTGCAGCCACCACAATAAAGTTCTTCCAAAGGTGTGAGATATTCCTATGTTGCATAGAGTGAGCATCTTAATTGTCAGTTTTATAGCTTGTAGGGATATGTCTGCAAAAGTAATTCCCTGCACAGAGCGTTTTACATTCTCTTAAAGTGCCATTAGGCCGCTTTGGCTCTGTCTTTCTTTTTTATCACCTTCCAGACCATCTTGCTAATTCATACAAAGTGCTGCAGCAATCGCATTGTGTGAGTGTCACGGAAACTTCATTTCGAACAACAATTAGGGTAACCCTTTCATTGCCTGACCAATTTATACTCTTCGCAAGCGAAGTGATGTGATTTTGCACTGACTGTCGGTTGATTCTTTCTGCAATATGAAATAGTGTTTTGGCCCTAAAATTATGTCATATAGATTGTGTCGTTGTGAGGCGTGCTGCATATTTGTTTATTTCACCTATTTATTGCACAGTACTTCCTCACCATGCCGATTTATCACAGCAGCAAATCAACAAGGCCTTGCTTAGTTGATGGCTGCAGGTTGATTGCACATTCACTGACGTCATGCTTTGTTGTCATGTGACTGTAGTCATGATGGTGACGTATGCGTATCACTCTTCTCGTTGGGAACAATCGAGAAGCCGAGTGAGAAACTGAAAACAGCAACAATGTGCTTTACAGGCTGTGACTTCATCATTTCATCATGAGAACACAAAATTTGTGGCAACGTGCTCACATTTTACAAATTCGCAGTTATCAGAAATTTCAGACGGTGGTGTTGTTTAGTATCTTTTTACATTTCAATTAGGAATGGTCAATTTGTGCACTACATGGCTTTGTTGATTTATATTTAGCAATGCTCATTTGTGATATAGTCTGCAGCTTCTTTCAATATTTTTGTGTTCACTATGCGAAACAATCTGTACGTTCAATATCTACCATCAACAGCAAAAGTTTGCAGGACAAGAAATGTTCAATAAAGCTGAATTCCTTCTTTTTCTGAGAATGTAAATTTGAAAGAAATATTCTATACTGCACTTCGCATTCTGACCTATGCAGTCACCAGTCTAATTACAAGCGTTAAGTACCGATGTAGTGGGAATTCACATTTGTTGTGGACTCGAAATCTACCAAACTTTTCCTGTTGATAGTACTTTCGTGAATTTTCCATGGCACTAGATCCACCTCCTTTCTCCCCTTTTGCAGCTATATAGCTGGCAGTTCATTGCTTTCCTGTTTTGTTTACCTAATACCTATTCAGCGCATATAAAACGGTGTTTTGAGTGTACTTGCATCATTAAGTGTTTAATACTTTATTAGTCGTGGAGCTTTTTTCTGTCTTCTGGCTTTTACTTTTTGGCAACTTAACTGCTGTTTTCAGAGCAATCCGTAGATACCGATATTGACTATACTAAGCTTTGGTTCAGAAAGAAAAGCTAAACACTGATGGTTATGAGATGAAAAAAAAGAAAAGTGAGCCCCGTAACTGTCTGCATCAGGGTGCGACACCTCATCAGTACCTCACAGGGGATGGGGTGAGGAGGTATTAAAAGGATAGATTTAAAGGTATATATATATAGAGAGAGAAATGCGCTGAGCCTGCGAGCGAGGACATATCGAGGTGATAGGAGAGATAGGAAAGATGGAAACACGGTCACAGAAGTCCGAGGACGGTGCACCACTTGCGAGAGGTCTTGTCGGTGTCAGGAGATGGCGTAGGGCAGGTCCAGTAGCTCAGAGCAACGCGGTCGTTGGAGGTCGGCGTCAGGAGATGACATAGGGCTGACCCAATAGGCCAGAGCTACGCTGACGTCGGAGATCGCGAGAGCACAACCGGTCGGCATGGAATACAGTGAGCCTGTCCCAGTTAAACAGTTGCCGAGAAGCATGGCCTGCACCACAGCATTCTAGGTTACCATAAATATATTCATCCCGGCTGCGGCGGCTGCATTTCCGATGGAGGTGGAAATGTTGTAGGCCCGTGTGCTCAGATTTGGGTGCACGTTAAAGAACCCCAGGTGGTCTAAATTTCCGGAGCCCTCCACTACGGCGTCTCTCATAATCATATAGTGGTTTTGGGACGTTAAACCCCACATATCAATCTATCATAAATATATTCTAGGCCGCAGAATATGTGGCTCCTTGATAGTTGCGTGTCTTGCTTTTACTTACAGCTCTTTTCATAGTCCTAAAATTTCTCTTACATTTCTTACAGCTATGCTACCATGTGAACAACCCCCGCACTGAGTGGATTTGATCTTTAGGGCAGCAGTTGCACTTTTGAAGGAGGCAAAAATGCTGAAGGCCGAAGTGCTTTCGAATTGACATTCAGATTCAGAACCCCACTTTTATTGTTACATCAAGTGGACAAAGAGGTAATTCTAGATTGTATACATAATTCAAATAGGAGAGGTGAGCGGCTTAGTAGGTTGATATTTATGTTAAAAAGGCATGCAAACATGGACTCGAGAGAGTAGTCAAGATACCGCAAACACGAACTCGAAAAGTTGACATTAAAGTAGAAACGAAACAAGGGAAGTGGAAATGTAGATCAAGACTGCATGCCTTTTGTTCTATGTGAGAGATAACTGCTCAGTATTTGATTTCTTCGTTGAAATATTCGATTGTTGGCTCACACTTGCACTACCACATGTCGCTTTGACAAGCTTCAACCATTAGATACATTTCTTCATTTTTGTGCTTGTATAAAGTGCATGATGCGAATTTTCGCTTGCATTCACGTCGTGATATAAAAGTAGGTTTAATAACGGGCCTCTGGTTAACTGTATTATATGTTCGGTTTGTCTGCCTTCTCATTGTTAGTTGGCATTTGAAGTGTCTCGACTCACCTGCGGTCATGTTTGCATGCCCAGTCTTTTCAACGTGTATGCATATAATGCGTAAGGAAAATGGTTTATTGAGTGAGTATTAAGAAGTTAAATTTATGTCTAGTGTAAATAGTTGTTTATGTTTTCTTCTGTTGAACTTCTTGCTTAACAATGACTGGGCATTATTTTGGAGCCTGCTAATAGAATATGAGATATACATACATAAAGTAGCAGCTGCTAGAATGCTTTTGAGACTGCTACCTCATGAGGCCGAGTAAGTCAAGTGGTGTTACATGGGGCATGCTAGAAAAAGGGAATTGTTCCTAATGTTTTTTTTGTTTCCTCGGCAGACATTCTACATAAACTGGCCCAAAGGCGGACAGAAGGCAGTACAGATAGACACGCAGAATCCATCGGGCTGCCTTAGAAGCTGTGACTGAGCTATAACCTGTAAGTATTTGTGAGTTCAGTGTCTTGTCATGTTAGTCTGTGAAGTGGTTTCTTGAGCATTTGCAATATTTTCCAAAACTGGTGCTTTGATGCCTCAATGCGGAAGAAGTTGTTCACGCACTATTTTTGGGGAAAACTTTCTAATAAATCAGAGACGTTTCAAACCATGTGCTCCGAAATTGAGTTATGGGAGAAAAATAACTGACACATGATTGTTGCTTCTTGCTTTTACCAGTCTTGGTTTCTTTGTCAGCAATATTTCATGGCTTTGGTATCAAAATAATTTTTGTTTTAATATATGCTAATTTTAGTCGTGGCAAAATGGTACTCGGCTGCTGACCCGCAGGTCGCGATTGAGTTCTGGTGGCGGCGGCTGCATTTCCGATGGAGGCGGAAATGTTGTAGACCCATGCCGTGTGCTCAGATTTGGGTGCACGTTAAAGAACCCCAAGTGGTCGAAATTTCCGAGCCCTCTACTACGGCGTCTCTCATAATCATATGGTGGTTTTGGGACGTCAAACCCCTCATATTATTCAAATCAAACATGGCAAAGTGCAGTGCTTTTTGTATATTTTTACAAGAGTGCTTCTTTCTTGTAGAGTAAAATTACATTTGTTTGTTTTAAGGGCATTTACCAAGAGTTAAAAATACTTCTGACTATGAATATTGAAGATGCCTTCACACATTTTTACCGTGGGATCTTTGGCTGACAAGACAGTCAATAAAGCATAAATGTTAAGGATGAGCAATAAATTGAGAAGAAAGGCTTACTGTCCATATCTTAAAATTCTATCAAACACTACATGACATATGTCTTGTTATGACAGAGTTTAGGATGATAATAGGGTGGCTTTAACGAGGGTCGAATCATTAAAGAAAGCTTGTTTTCGATCCAATCAAGATTGTTCAAGATTAGATTCTTTTGAATGTTTGAAAAAAAATAGTTTGTCTAAGTCGTGGCAGTACCCTTCATACGGTTTGCTGTTCTGGTAAATGGATGTCCTCTTGTTGAATCACTCATTTTTAGCATCGTAGACATATTGTTATAACACTGTTGAGCAGCCAGACCCCTGCTAAATGTCTTGTCCTCTGCAGCTTAAGTTTAGCACCCAGTATCATTACAATAAAAGCATTTGTTAAAGTTGAGGGTTTGTAATAAATATGGTAAAATGTATACCTGATGAAAAAAATCATTGAACGAATGTGAGAGCTTGTTATTCGACAACAAATTTTTTTTACCGAGGCAGCAAACTGCCTCAAGGTTGCTGCCACAACTTAAACAATTTGTCCTATTCAAACATTGGCTCGAACAACACACTTTAGCGATACCACACTCATTCAAGCCCCCATCTTCATGTTAGCTGCTGTCGTAATGAGATGTAAAAGTGTCATGTAGTGTTTATTTGATTTAAAAAATAACTATATATGGAAGCCTTGCTTCTTACTTAATGCTCACCAGTTGTGTTGATGCATTATTCATTGTCATCAGGCTAATACCTTCACCATGACGTTATGAATAAGGCAATGTCTACCCATCCAGAACTCTGTCACGCGCAGTGACAGAGTGCTGGATGGGTTGAGGGTAGAGAAACGACAACGAAGCCCTGAACCTCTTATCTCACAGCTCCTGTTCCTCGCTTCAAAGATGCCGTTACAGTATATTCCCTGCCGGACGTAGGCCTTTGCAGTGGTCTACAATAAGCTTGCCTTGTGTAAAATTTTATAATAAAATGCAAAATTCTTCTGTTCATTCCACATAACTCTCCATGATGTTAGTAGTTACAGAAAGTGTAAGTGTCACACCATGGCACTAATTAAATGGAATTTGTTATGCGAGTCTACAAATTCTTTTGCAGTTAGAATATAGTGTGTTTAACATTGAGTTCTTGTCTACTATAGCAATAGGTCTTCATAGCATACTGCTGATTGTTCTGCATGTGATCAGTTCTTGTCCAGAAATACCATCTCCTTTGAGATTCATGAAATAGTGGTGTGAGCAGAGATGATGTACGTAGTAGACACCATTGTGGTTTAAACTCTGAAAATTGCTGCTGCTGGAATAGTTCTTTTTTACTTCCTTTTCAGAGATAAAGAAAGGTGCCAAGTAGAGCTGTTCATGAGCCATGCACACAGTTTCAAAAGTGGGCTTTCAGTACTTTTGACAATTATGTTTCTGAATACATCTGCCAAAGTTGTGTTCAAATAAGTGTGTAGTAGTGTATTTCATTTTTCATTTGGCTTGTTGCAGCAGGCATGACTCACACATCTGCAAGATAATGCAGCACAGTTCATACACACAAACTACCCCCCCCCCCCATACACTCTGGATTTGTGGCTTAACTGTAAGTTGTTTACTCTGACCTTGCACAACAATTAATAACAAAACGACATGGAAGCTTTGTCATCTGTGAGGGTAGTGTTCTCAGTATATGCTGCCAATAGGTCTGCGAAGCTCAACCAGCCTACTGGTCACGTATTTTGTGGTAAACATTTATAGAAAGAAGGCCTGGGTTGTTGGAAGCTGATACATGGTAACCAATAGATCAGGACTCCAAAAGTTTTCTGTTTTCTCACCTTTGTACACAAGTTGGCATAGTCAAATTGTTCAGACAGCAGCTATGTCTTGTCACTCAGCAGCGTTCAACAAGCTCTGTGTGAAAACATGTTGCCTGGAAAACTTAAGCAACATCCTCTTTATGTTTTTTTAGTTTTGGTGACCATTGTTTTTTTGTTTTGCCCATGGAAGTTGCGTCGCAATCTTTGCATTATACTTTACCGATGACCTCACTGAAATCTTCAGTGCTTTTCGGAATACCTTTCAGCATCATGGACATAAATAAAAACATGTTGCATAATAAGATTGCACTTTCAGTTACGGCCCGTCAAAAAATTCTCCTACGCAAGGATAGGCAATTGCAGATCGAACTTTGTCTGTTAAGTGTAGAATGCACGCCTATACTTTAGTTTGTGAAAAGGCGAGCAGCACTTAAATATCCATCGGCTGCACTGAGGACTCCAATTTCGGAATGATCTGGTCACGGGAGCGGCAATAAGTGCGGGAAGTTACCGAGCGAACAAGCGCGCAGAGTTTATGTTCCTTTGTGAACAGGACCCGTCGAAAAGGCCCTTGCCCAAGACAGAGCCCAACATATGGGCCTGAAGATTGTATGAAATTCGTAGGACTTTTTCAATGCACAGCATTTCTTAGTTAACTTCGGCGACTTTTAGCGCATCTATCTATCTATCTATCTATCTATCTATCTATCTATCTATCTATCTATCTATCTATCTATCTATCTATCTATCTATCTATCTATCTATCTATCTATCTATCTATCTATCTATCTATCTATCTACCTACCTAGCCGCCTACGACTTTTAGCTCTCCTCTCCGTTTCTTCAATGCATAGATAACAAATTTGGCATGACGTCACATCAGTCTACAATTATCAAGAGTGACTAGTCATAGAATGAAACTCATGACATGTATGTAAATAGTGTCATGATTTAAATTTCATGGTGTTGCTGCTCTTGCGGTGGTTTTGTTCACATGACATAATGCAAAATCGGTTTTATATGACATGACTGCATGGCGAACATAAGTGACAGATTCTAACGAGGAAATATTGACATGCTTGTCATCTAAGTCATGACTACACGCCACACTCCTGGAGCGCTCGCGGTCGTTTTAGTAGGTTGACATATGCCAAAATATGACATGCGTGCCATGTAATAGATATGTAAACCACCATATGATAAAACCACCAAATGATAATTAGAGGCGCGATATAGTGGAGGGCTGCGAAAATTTCGACCACTTGGGATTTCCTAACCTGCTCCTAAATCTCAGCACACGAGCCTAAGTATTTTCCCTGTAGTGGATTCTTCCCTGTAGAAGTGAGGTGGCATTTCTGGAGATAGATATTTGGGGTTTAACGTTTCAAAACCACCATATTGTTATGAGAGATGCCGTGGTGGAGGGCTCAGGAAATTTTGGCCACCAGGGGTTCTTTAACCTTCACCCAAATCTGAGCTCACGGGCCTACACCATTTTCGCCTCCATCGAAAATGCAGCCGCCGCAGCCGGGATTCGATCCCGCGACCCCCGAGTCAGCAGCTCAGTACCTTAGCCACTAGACCGCTGAGGCGAGGCCGTTTCCGGAGAGCATGTAGTTGCAAGCGAAATTCGGTAAAACAAAATTATTCACGCTCAGGCCAAGCCACAGAAATGATTGAGCATGTTCTAAATGAATGGGAGATACACCTGCGATTATATTTGTGCACTAGTAAAAAGACGTCACTACAGACTGTTGGACAATTGGTGCTTCGCGGGAAATTCAAGGTCAGTCTGTCATAAAGGGCTGACAGTTAGGTGATTTCTTTCTTTTTTTTTATAACGAGATTGATTTAATGGAAGTAGAAGTGGCATATTGAGCTGACTTAAAGCAAAAATGGTGCCCAAAAAATGGTGCCCAAAGTGGTGCCCAAGGCACCACTTTGTTATGATGGCTACGCTTAAAGTATCCATCTCTCCATCCATCCATCCCCAACGGCTTCCAGCTGTATCATATGAAGTAGGTATAGTTTCAATTCTAGCATTAGGCAGGCGCTGATACGTTTCCGTGCATTTCTTAAACCTTTGCCTTGCCACCGGGAACAAGTCCAAAAAAAAAACAAGTTATGTGGAATGACATTCATTGTGTACGATAAACGCCTGCCACGTGCCATTTCTAAAAAAAAAGCCGATGACGTGAAATGGAGTAAAGTGTAGACAGGAAACTTTTATCCTGACGGAATGCTATTTGACGGTTGAAACACAAACGTTTTTTGATCAGCCGCCTGAACTGCTTTTCATTTCTTAAAAAAAATCTGACAATGCTCGCCACAGGCATGACGTATACACGTGAGGCCTTGTTCTCTCATGATGAATATCTAGCAACCAGTTGACACTCTTGTCACTAAAACTTAGGTGCACTGCACTTTCATCTGTGCTGTCAACCTCAAATTGTACGGACCATGCAATCGCATGGCCAAGAGCCTCTTTGCAACAGTTGCGCAACGTCCGCCACGATCGACGGGAACGCAGGCCCCTACAGACGCATCCTTCCATTAACTGATGGTCTGTGTGCTTCCTAAAGAATTCAAAATTTTTTATCTTCCCCTTTGCAAACGTAACGCACTGTTTATCAGCCACGGCTACGTCGTTCTTTCTGGAGAGCAGTCTATCGGCATAATTGTTATAAGCCGCAGTCTTTTTCACAAAGTGATATCTATCCTACGACACGCTGTCCGAGGCACGCCGTGATATCATTGATTTTATTGATTGATATGTAGTGTTTAGCATCCCAAAACCACCTTATAAATATGCGAGACGCCGTAGTGTAGGGCTCTGGAAATTTAGACCACCTGTGGTTCTTTAACCTGCACCTATATCTGAGCACACGGGCCTACAGCGTTTTCACCTCCATCGAAAATGCAGCCGCCGGAGCCGGGATTAAATCCTGCGACCTGCGGGTCAGCAGCAGAGTACTGTAGCCACTAGACCACCACGGCGGGGCATACCCTTGACACGGCTGTCAAAGTAGAAGAGTGCAGGTCTACTGCAGATACAAGCTTTGAGTGAAATCTGACCCAACAATGAGCAGCATGGCAGCAGAAAATCGAAAGACCTGTGAACAACAGCAAGGCGCACTTCTGGCTCAGCCCTGCGTTTCACGGTAAATAGCGCACGGCTAAGTGGCGAAGACAAGCGGTTTGTCACTTGCTCACGTGGTGTGCAAGCTTTTATGGTTGACTGTGCATTCCTTAGGCAATTCAGGCATGTAAACACGTGTCAGCTCAGAAACTAACACGGGCCTTGTGCATTTATTGAGGTCGATCACATATGTTATGGTGTTTATTGTCGCAAGGCATAAAACATGCTAGTTTTCTTTATCTAATCCTTTTCAATACAAATACCTACTTGTCGGCCTTGATATGAATAGACATGGTGCAGAGATAAACTAGAAAGCCGCCAGTGCTTCCCGAAATTCTGGGAACTCGGCACTCATCCAGTGTTGCTGAATAATAAATAGAAAATAAAAACGGTCGAAGTTCTGTCATAACCCGCAATTCTCTGTCGAACAAAACGAAGTCATGCCTGTATTCGAAAAAAAATAACTCGCTATTAGTGATTGGCACCGAGTGAAGCAGTAAGTTACAGTAGCCAATAACGTCATTTACATAGGAAGTTGCAGAAAAACAAACACCATCTATGAGGCAGCGCTGAACTCAGACATTTTGATGAAGTGCTTCGTGGTCGGAACCAGCCACACCGCCATCTTGTAGTTGGTTGGCCATGCTCTCAAGCTCACTGATGCACATAACCGACTGCTCGTATTTGTGCGTGACGAGCTGTCGGTAGAAATGCACGGCAAATACTAAGAACACAATCGCGACCGGTATGAGGATGATGGTCACAGCAAGTGCAGCCTCCGGGCTATAGCTGTAAAACACAATCCAGGATATAATAGCGATCTCTGACATGAAGAGCAAGAGGCCAAATACAGTGGAGACTGCCCAGGCCGTCTCGATGTAGAGCCGCATCTTCTCGTGGGGTGACTTGGAGACGGTGCCGGTGCCGTCCAAGCAGGCTGCGGCATCCAAATGAGGCAGGATGCAGGTCGAGATCATAAGCGCCAACATGTACACCGACACCAGCAGTGTGGTGCACACGCTGAAAGCTATCAGCAGCTCCGGGGGGATGGCCTTGCTCAGCTGCATCTCTACCAGGGCCACCTAAGGACAAGCACTCAATTTGAAAACTACTACAGTAATCCAGAAGCCGTGTAATCTTATGCAGACTGACTTGCAAAACTATAAGCTTGTTATGTCTCAGCTTGCCCATATGCTATAGACTATGTGAAAACAAAGGGCAGTGTTTCATTCAGAGGACAGGGAAGAAGTCCTATCATTCAATAGGTGTATGTTGTAAAAGAGAAAGCTTGAATTTTCATATCAGTAGCTGGCCTCGAGAAGCTTGGTGCACGGTATAAAAGCTCTCGGGAGCTGTGGAGTGTGATTTAAAACAGCGTTCCTTCCCGAATCGAACACAAGCATTCTGTGTATAGAGAAGCGTTCCACATGAGAGCCACGCCAGTGCTCAAAGCTACTTTAGAAACACAAGGCCATAGACAAGCAACATGGCCGGTGGGGAGTGATTGGTGCGATGTTCCTCAACTATTAAAACGGGCTCAGCTGTCATTCATTCTTGTCATCATTATCATCCTACATAGCATCTTGAAAGCGCTCAATCATGTGTTTGCACGTATTGCTTTAAAGGCACCTCAATAATTCGTTAAAGTATTCATACCTTTGAAAAATAAGCTAAAAACAAAGTGATCACAATAAACATTTCATATAGTTGCTTTTAATGCTAAACATGCCTATTCTGTCGATTCCGCTCATTTGTCTAGCATAGGCGAAGCCAGATTTAAACTTCCTTGGGTTACAAGAGACACAGCTGCCGATTCCTAACCCGATAGTGTTTTTCGTCGGGTTCCACCATGACTCTACTGTCTTACTTCTATCACGGAAGTGGTGTTTCAGAATTTACTAATATATTTTGCAAAAAAAAATAACAGAAGGCAAGAACATATCTCGTCGAATTGAACCAGGAACTTACCGTTTTTCTGCGCGTGACGCCAACCACTACGCCACGGAACGCACGTTGCCTATATTGCTAACGGCTGGACATTTATATTTACCATACTCCGTTTGGCGGTCCTCGTAGCTTCGAAACTTCAGCGCATTTTCGTTATCAGTGGCGAGATGGCGCGATGGGCTGGCGTTGGGCGCGCTCAAAAGTTCGTCGCCTTCACGAAGCACCACCTCCACCTGCGCGCGCGCTTCCCAGACTCCTAAAGAGACCCTGAAACTCTTTTTCAAGTAACCATAGAATGCATTCACTACAAGAACTTGTTTTACGCATTCAGCGCCGCAAAATTTTAAGCATCCGTCCTGTAGGAGCATAAATACAAAAAATTGTCGCACGCTGCAAACGCGCTTCCTTTTGTCTCATCCCGACGAAAGCGCTGCAAGCTAAGCAGGGACAGATGGCAGGGTAAAAAAAAAACGCGTCACGCGCGCCTCATGACCTTGAGCACTGTTTTCTCTTTTTTCTTCGAATACACGGCTTCTTTATGGTGATTGCGCGCACACGCGTGGAGAAGTAGCAGCCTTTCACAGCGATTCCTGTAATGACCAAGCGCACTATGTTCAAATCAGCCAATGGTTGATAGATGGCCATCTACGAGTGATTTTGGAACGTCTTGTCATTGGTCGAGAGAAAAGAACCCAATTTTTAACTAATTTATTAATTACAAATTTTAGGCCGCGTGCTTCGCTATAATATCCAGCTCGTGGGTTCTCGGAAGCTCCTACTACCGATCGGTAGCGTTTGTTGCAGGGCCTCTTTATTCGGGAAAAAACAGAGGTCATTTCGAACGCTGTGCGACCGGGTTTACGAAAGCAGCCCGCCACTGACACACAGTGAAGGAAAAAGTGTAACAGTTCTTCGCCCTTGTCTTGTATGTATTTGTGTGTTCGTTCCGTGTGTCTTTCATTCTGTTTCAACAGTTCACTGTTATGATCGGCCTTCCTGACATGGCGCCGCTTGGGCGTGAAATGGTGTCAGGATAGCGCTTCCCGAGGTGAACCACAAGCGACAACGTAACGCAAGCCGTACTTGGTAATTCGCGGGGCAGTCGTCTCTCCTCGTAGAACCCTTTGAACTAACCCGACCGACTGGTGACCTATGAAAGGCTGTTTACAGTCAAAACGGCTTAAGAAGGGTGGTTATATCTGTACGTCTCAGTTCGTTGGAGTGCCGCGAACAATAAGCCAAGCGACTGAGAACCATCTGCGGGTGTGTTTTACGCGTTTTGCGTGGCTCTTCATCCCGCTGTTTCCACATCTTGTGGTCTGCCTGGCGCCGCAGACCCATCACTGCAACAGACTACGAAACTGATTTCTACGGATTTCTACGTAAGACTCAACGTCTTCGTGCTGTGCTGTGTCATGCGCGGTGTGCAGTATTTTCTATGTCACACAAACGTGATGATATCACACACTGAAAGTGATTTTTAAGTGTGACCTTGTGTGTAAAGGCGCATGTAGACGGGGCATGTATACTAGAGGGTTTAAGCAATACATAATTTTAGTATCCCTATTAATATAGCGGGTATTCTAAAGAATATACATATATCCTCTGCTTGTATATTTATGCAAGCCTATATGCATATATATATATATATATATATATATATATATATATATATATATATATATATATATACATATATATATATATATATACATATATATATATATATATACATATATATTCGCATCAGGCCGAGCGTATATACACCAAGCATACATGAAAGTTCTCCACCTAGCACTCACTGAAACGTCACTCAAGAGAGTGTGTATTCTCCATGAACAAGCGCGGACCTCAAACAGCCTTAACCAAAGCGCTTGCCGGAGAATTTAATAAATACCTGTCCGCTTAAGCTGCCAATGACCAGATGCTTCAGACTTAGAGTTAAGCACTGATTTATGGGGGTTGACTTAAATCTCCACTTCGCAAGCGCTGTCGAAATAGTGACGCTTATGCCCATCCTTCATGAGTAATTCTCTACCTTTCAAGTCTTTCGTTCACTGGCTTTTAGCTTCGGCCTCTCTTGCGCGAACATAAAGGCTGGCTCGGCGATGACATGCCTGTTTTCGCATCACCTCTCGCTGACGCTCACGTGGGACGACTTTTTCATCGGGAGAACGAGAAATGTTTGCCATCTCAAAAGCGCGGACTCCTGAACACTGTCATTGACGCGCTATCGTACGCTTCATTGCGCCTCGCCATCACCCCGTGTTGGAACGTTTTTCAGATGTTAACCCTCGAAATCTTCCGCCCTCGCCTTTAGCAGCCCGCCCTTGACATCCTGCGCACACGCTGTCACCTTCCACTAGCCCTCGCTTCTCGTCAGACACACTGCAGTCCTTTCCTACTATTGGTCACTCGCGCCACATATGAGTCCATGTGATCAGTGATACCACTATCCCAGTCATGAAAACGTCGACGAAGAACAGCTTGGCTAATAAAGTTTTCTCTGAACGAAAGCAATGGCACAGGGGAAGGCAGAAATTTTTTTCGAGAGGGGGGGGACAGCTATCAGTTTTGTTTTGTGACGTGACTATAGGTGGCAGTTTGAGCAGATTGTGTACATGTTTATGAAAGAGTAAATGAAAGTAAAGTAACCGCAATAAAACACCTCAAACGACAACTAGAGTGACCGTTTAGAGCAATAGTTTATGGGAATGATTTTTATGTTAAGCTCTATATGTCCAGCAGCCCAGACGCACTGATAGCTTTCACTCAGCATTTTTTTTTACTTTACTGTCCCCATCTAAGCATGCTTGAAATACGCAATAAGTGCATTTTTTGTAAGTTATGCTGCACGTTGGTAACACTATTTCACATGGGTTATTTTTTTGGCAAATTTCTCGTAACCTAGGCTGACAATACAGTTGCTCGGCAACTTTTTACAGCAATGAAGTACTCAAATTGTAGAAGATCTATCGTCATATCTGCGAGGGCAAGGTAATAATTGTTCAGAAATGTTCAGTTGGCCTGAGTCGAAAATGAACCTTTGAACAGACAATACTTACTCATATAAAATTAGCTTGTTCGCTGTGTATATGCGCTAAAAACCTTAAATACGTGCAAAAACGCAGAATGTTCTCGTTTTTTTTTTCATGGATTTCTTCGCTCTGCTCTCTGAAACGATAGCGTTTCGCCAAGCTGTTTTTCTTTGTTTGCAAGCGTGCATCCATCATTTCATTTTACAACAGATTAAGAACTATACAGCATATTTTGCCACACACAATAGATATGTCATGTATACACTGTTCTAACTAGTAAGTGAAATCATCTTTCCAGCACTTGCGCCGGTACAAACAGAAGCAGCCTCGTACAACACAAAATTTCGAGTGATTGTTTCTCCAGTAATGAAAGAATGAACTCTGGTCTTCTTCAGATCATAATGCAGTATAATCATTTTTTTAGAACGCATGAACTCCAAGGAGAACTGCAGCGCATAAAAGACGCGTTTACTTACACTGTCTGTGCACCATCCCTGCCTGGTGGTTGTCTGCTTCGGGCATTCTGAAGCGAGTAGCTAGACTTTCACTGCTGGAATAAACACCTTCACGCTCATTCACAATTGTGGTATGGCAACACAACGCAACAGAACCTACCAACCTTCTGTAAGGGTGCAATCGCAAATGCCAGGCGTTTCAAGCGCAGAATAAGATACTGGGCAAGCACTACCTCACCGACACCTGAAGGGAAGCGGAAGAAATGTATACCCGCCAACTTTTCGGCCACAGGAGAAACGAGCTCTAGTTAGTTTAAGGCGGAACATTACTAGATGACATGTACCTTCCAAGTTCTCGTTTCCCGCATTCAGTGTCACTGCCCGAACTTTGCTGAGTGCGTTGCTTCCTATAGCAATACGAAGTCACCCCTTGTAAATACGCTGCCTACACGTATTGGTGGACAGTTCGTGTTCTATGTCAATCAGCGTTCCTCTACGAGACTCGATTACTGCGCCGAGACTCCGTGAGTTAACGCTGGTTGATTATTTTTCGAAAGGTGGCGCTTGCTCCTGTGCACACTCAAAAACTGGCGAAAAGGCTACACCACCAAGAGAAATGGTTCCAAGCTGTAGTTTTGAACTGCCTGAATACTACTAGTGTTCTGAAAGAACTCCTGAAAACCGATAGGAGCGTGATGCTTGCACAGAAACCACGATTCCTTAAAACGACTTTGATCTTTACGTGTTGAACCAGCCAGGAGCTGCCGGATGACGAGACGCAACAACGTTTCCTATTTACGTCATAAAAACCAGGCGTTAACTCCACCTTTCCTTCGATAGTAAGCGCTAACTGAACTTTCAACCTTTCTGGCCACAAATGCTTGCCTGGCAGGTGTATTCCAAATATAACAAGGGAGCTCTCCGCAAGATATGCGCGCTTTTTGGAAAAGAAAGTTCCGGCAAGGGTACTCACGAAGTTTTTGGAGCCATGGTCTTCTTTCTGTTCACGCATTTGAAGAACGAGCTCGAAAGCCACAACGAGTGAGATTAACACAAGACCGTTGCTCTATACGCGTGTCAATCATCGTGTCGATTGAAAAAGATAACCCTATTCCGACATCTCACGTCTTTTCACTCGGTGAAACCTTGCTTGCACAGAGTCCATTCCATTTTTCAAAAAATTATGTTTACTGTGTATATTGCTCTTAATTTCACATGATAACATCTCCACCCATGTTTCTTCATTCAGTCAATTTCTGAATGTGCGTTATGTCGCTAGTTGCAAAAATCGCTCGTTGTGCCCTTCTAGTCATATAGTAAAGGGACAAACACCCAAGGCGAATCAAAATAATATATATATATATATATATATATATATATTATAATGGTTTCTTCATTGTTATGTTAATTAATGTTGCGCTGTTTGCCACACGACTGAACAATAAAACGTCTCCTCACTACAACTGTCCACACTGCATTTTTTATTACGTTGCTTTATGTTTATTACTACCAGATCGCAAGGTTAATCCCAGCTGCGACAACTGCATTTTCGATGGAGGCTAAAATACTGCAGACCTATGTTGTCAGATTTGGGTGCAAGTTAAAGAAACCCAGGTGGTCGAAATTTCCGGACCCCTTCACTACGGCGTCTCTCATAATCAAATGGTGCTTTTGGCACGTTATAGCTTTATATCAATCAATAGATCAATCAGGTTTACGACACTCATCCTATTTATTGATTGATTGATATGTGGGGTTTATAGTCCTAAAACCACCATACGATTATGAGAGACGCCAGAGTGGAGGACTCCGGAGATTTTGCCCACCTGGGGTATCCAATTTATCAGCTTAAGGTACATGATCAGCATGTTAGTAGGTCTTCCTACGGTTATGATTCGCCTGCACGTTTGCCTGTGTTACACCTTCGTCATTAGACAATCCAGAGTGCCTTTCGCCTTGAGGGCCTAGTAAAGATATGTATCAATATATTGTATACTCCAATATATACACTGAGTTCGACGGATAAACAAAATATTCAGTGTTACGCGCGCACGTGTGCGTGCGTGAGTGTGAACGCGTGTATGCGTGCATGTCTACATTTTAGCAGAAGGTGCGAAGGTTCGATAGAAATGTTATTCTCTTGCTTGAGCATATAATTGCACACGTACAAAGAGTGACACTGTAATGTGCTTAAACGTTGCCTATCAGACCTTGTAACTGTGTCTGCTTTTCAACGCGATGGCGTGAAAGAGCTCGTGTCACAGCGGCGTCGGCCACGTTGGCTGTGAGCTAAAAATCGTCTGTGCACCTGTGTCCAAAGAAATCAAGTCACTCAGATAGCCGCGGGAGGCCAGTACTTATCCACTCGTGCGCGTGCGATTACACCGAGAGCCGCGCATTCGAAGAAAAAAAAAGTGCTCAAGGTCACGAGGCATGGTAGTTTCTTTGCCCTGCCACACCTCCTTGCTTAGCTTCCAGCGCTTTCGTCGGGACGAGAGAAGAGATAATGCCATTGCAGCATGCGACATAAATTTATACCTCCAGTCGCACTGGACGGATTCTTAAACGTATTGGGGCGTTGAATTCGTGAAGCAATAAGCTCTTCTAGTGAATTCATTCCTTGGTTACTTGAAAAAGCGTTTCAGAACCCCTTTAACGCATGTTGTTCGACAGGTGTCACGACGAAACAAGCCTGTTTGGCGATAATAGCGCGCGCTGGTGCATTCTACTGTGGGAGTTTTGTCGTGTTTGTGTGCGTGCGTCTGTATGTAACAAAACTTATGAATAAGTATGAACTATGCGGCTGAAGGGTGAACTAGCGGCCGGATTTCGCTATCACGTTAGGCTCTTGGGCCGCGTTCACACTTATCATTCCGGCCGCTGAAAGTGCTCCGAATGCGGTTCGGCGGCGGCGAGATCCACCGAAAGGGCCTTCTCCGCGCCGATCGCTCTCGGACCGACTTTTGCGGCGTCTGCCACCAAATCGGTCACCACGGTCCAATGGGAGCGCATACAAGGAATTTCGAAAAATGGCGGCCAAGCCCTACTCACTTGCAATGTTATGCCGCAGGGCACGTACCTCAATGTTGAAACCAACGGGAGTTTAACCTACTCTGTGCCTATTTCGCCTCCGTATTTCGTGAAAGAGGTGACCGAGCTTTCTGTTGGCGTGACCGAGCTTGTTGCGGTCTTGCAGAGCAAAACGAACCCACCAACGCCGCTGGCGTCGGTGGTTTTTCTGCTTTTCGTGCAATAAAAGACAGCCACTTGCCAGCAAAGTAAGCAGTACTGTCTTTTCTTGCTTCTTGCGTACGAGAATCGTCGAAGTATACACCACCGGATAGCATAAGAGCGTTTGCGAGCCGCGACAACAACCGGGTGACAGCGCATCCATCCCGCGTTAGCCCCGTAGTAGATGGCATATTCGGCGGCGCGGGGCGCGGCCAGTGCGAACGACGCTGCGTTTCGGCGGCAGGGGAATTTCAGTCGCTGCAGAAGGCGGAAGTTTCAGTGTGAACTAGGCATTAAAGTCGAAGCTTAAGGGTCCCCCAATTTTACCGTTAAAACGAATCTTTGCCCTGTGAAAATATTCTAAAGTTCAACTCCGGCGAAATCTGCTCCGGAGGGTACACGCATGACCATGGCTGCAACGTTAATCCCGTCGCCGTGCTAACTTACAACGTTCGCGGCCGAAGTTTCTGTCCAAAATCACAGAGTGCCAAAGCCAAACACCACGAGACGTTTTCCCGTGTGCGGACATTATTTACTGCAACATTGCCCAGGAATGATTTTGGGATAGTAGCACCGCTTAGTTTCTAAATCATGTAAGCACGAAGTGACGAAAACAAAGAAGGGTAAGTGGCAGGGGGGCGGAACATCTTGCCCCCCTCTCCCTTGGCTACGCCACCGCAACGGCAAGCCCCGCAAAAGTTGGTATAACACAGACACTTTTGTGGGAAACTGATAGAGTGGAATGTGAGATAGGAGTGTATGATAGGTGTCGATAACAGAGTGAAGCTTCATACGAACCATTGCGAAACCAGACAGCAGTGCCGACGTTCCTCTGGAAGCCTTCAACTTTGCCCTGCTGAGTTGCAGCGCTTGCCAGGACTGAACGTTGCCCTCTGGGATTCCCATTCTTTTGACGAACTACAGAATGAGAAAATCCTGTGTGAAGTTGGAACCGCATCCGGTATATTAAGTTCAAATAAACACAAACGCACACAAAAACACGCACTCATGCATATCACCTTGGAAGACCTAAGTTCTCTACAATCGACATGAAATGACAATTTGTAAGACTACTTAGTCCACACCGTACGTCAGCATTACAATTAATTGTTCAGTATAGGAATACCAAAGAGGCCCTCAAGCTTTGCGTTCTTCTGCACAGACCTACCGGTTTTCAGTCTGTGAACTGGTCTCCCAGTTTGGAGAGCCTCTAACGCGTCGGGGCTCGATCGTGTAATAATGCTTACAATTATTACATCAGTGATGAAGAGCCCACAAATCATAAGACGTACACACACACCAAGTGGATTACCTGCCACGCCTCTACCTGTGACAGAGGGTGGCCGATATATTATAGGCTCGAGCATTATATCGTAACACAAATTTTTTACCATATAGCTGTAGTAAGATCACGAGTTCCCTGAACCCTTGGTTCTTGAGCCATTGCCGTTTTTTTTCTGCATGTATAATACCACAGCTTTCACCAATACAATACCGTTTATGAACAACTGTCTTTCGCAGGGAAGGTAATAATTATAATGATCACAATAAACCTAGATGCCCTAGATTAGTGATAGTTCAAGAAAAGTTAGAAATAACATACGAAAATCCACTTTAATTACCGTAACGAGAAAAGGAAGGCCATCCATCTCGACATACGCAATTAACGGGTAAATTAAGTTCTTCATATACACTGTTTCCGCTATTGATGTGCGCGCGAGCATGATACCAGTGTGCACGGGAGGGGGGGGGGGGTATTAAATATTTCTTAAAATTTTGAACGCCATAGGTTGCTCGGCTGAACTCTAACAAAAAGATCAAGAAAAAAGGGCGTCCTTTTGGCCCACCACAATAATAGCCATCAGGCTTGCTTTAGCTTTCTTAAACACTCGGCACTAGTCACCTATCAAAAAAGTCACAGCTTTGCTACAAAGGCGAAGCTATAAATGCAATAGAAACATTTTGAAAGGTCACGCGCAGAATGTAAAGCAGATTGAAACGTACCCCGCGTTTCTCGCGCACAAATTACGCACGAAACTTACTCACAGGTACGGATGCACGCGAAGAAGCGTCTCATTTGTTACTTCACCGAGTCTGAAAAGCGCACGCTTTTTGCGAACGGAGACTGCAATGATTGCAGTGACCTTTGTGCGCCCGGTAGCTACAGCAGAATTGTTCCACGTAAAGCCCGAGGCCAGCCAAGGCGTACGATCCTCCTCTCCTCACCACCGCGAGATAAGCGGGTGCAAGGGAGTGTAGCTTCTCTTCTCTAAGCCGGACAAAGTAAGCGTAGGAGATCACAGCAGGCGCCACTGCGTGATGTGGCGACGTGCGCTCATTACGCCGTTTTTCTGGTAATGCCGAAAACACAGCAGCGGTAGGTGGTAGATATAAATACCTTGCTGTTATACGGTGAGGACGTTTTTCTGGGGTGGCTCAGTGGTTAAAGCCTCGCATTCACGACACAGAGGTCCCACGTTCGATTCCGTGCGCTGCAGCACTTTTTTCTGCATTTTTTTTTCCTTTCTCGCGTTTTCATATATATATATATATATATATATATATATATATATATATATATATATACGTATACATATACGGTGGATGATATCGACGAGAAAATCCAGCCGAGAGTGTCCATATAATCGCTATTGCAATAAAAGGTATGACACGCAGATAAAGCGCATGTCATTCGTTACCTGTCTGTGCTGGGCGCACGGAGATAGTGCCAAGAAAGGAACGTTAGACAGAAGACAATTACTTTTATGGGACAAAAAGGCGCCTTTTTTTTCTCGATCTATTTTCTAACTTACTATCCGGTCATAAATATTGCTTCTTCATTCTGTAGTTGTTCGACTTCATCAATAAGATACGTTAGATGTGAGTTCTAAATATTTTATGCGTCTTCTTCGTTATACATCGAGTCAAATGTCCGACATTCGACCGTGATGTCACACTATCGCGTAAAATGTGCCGTGGTCTGCATATCATTAGCGTAAACAAGACAGTCCCCATAATGAGGCAGCGAGCACTTATTATTCTAGTGTTTCAGGCGTATTCTTGCGCACGTGGAAAGGTGACTTGCTTCGAGCGTGCTGCAGTTCATTTCGGTTCCAAGGCTGAGAAACTAAAACTCAAACCAGGGAGTTAAAGGTATGGGAATGACACTCGAGCCACATACAAAGGCCCTCCTATAATTGGGAACGTATGGTTGGATACTACCCAGGAACAAACACAGACTCCACCCAAATATCTGCAGCGCGTCTACCATTCACGTATGCAAGAGAGTCGGGATACTTGATAGAACTACCACACATATGTACAGAAAAACGTTGCTATGCCAAATGCCTCGTTTGCGTGAGAGTGGCCTGAAATGTCTGACATCTGACAGGAAATTTATATTTTTTTTGCCTAAGACTAGCGACACCAACATGTGTGTGGGAGATAAGGGCACCCGCGCCCAATGCGATAAAGATGCTCGACATCACGGAAATAAGAAAATGCGATTGAATATAGAATTTGCAAATTTTTTTTCTGGGTGATGCAACGACGACCGTGGAAGGAGCTTTCACTTATACGTATAGCTTGTAACTTAACGCAAAGTGTTCACCATCAGGTGATGTTCTTTCAACTTGCAACAGGTATTCCAAAAATAAAACGGTTCGCTCCAGCTTTGGCCAAACGAGGTGAAACGGACTATAGGCTAAAACGCATGCCCGCGTTATCTGTGAGAAGATGCGCTGCAGATGGTGACAGTACGTCGACATTTCCAGCTTATCCGTGCCAATATTCATACGCTGACATTATCGCTGGCTTTAGCGAAACTGCGCTGCTGCCTGCTACCATAGCTGCTCGTAAGAAGACGCTTTCAATGGTTTATGTATTTCTTTGCCTGCGTCTGAACAAAACTTCGCAGGCATGCGCTTTTCGTATCGCCAAAAATGTCGCCACTTTCGCGCCTGATGAGCAGTGACGGTAGCAGCGCGGCTTCTCTCGTGCCAGCGAGAAGGCCAGCCATCTGAATAGCGGGATGTGTGGTCCAGACATGCCGACGAACTCGATAGGAAGCGCTTTTTCTGATGGAGTGCGATGGCATGCACTTTCGCCTAAAGCCCGTTTCGCCTCGTTTGACTCCAGCTCGCGTGCTCCGTTTTACTTTAGGAGCACTTCTACTGTACGAAGCCATGCTTTTTTGTCCACTTCCTGTCATGCAACCTGTGACTTCATGAGCCGTGCTGGTAGGATCAGATTGGTCCTACACGGCAACAATTTTGGCTCTGTGACTGCCCTTGGAAGCTGCCTGCGTGGAATCACAGTGACGCCAACACGACGCAACTCAGCTCACATGGTACGCCATGGGCGTGTTTATTGCGGTGCACGAAAATGGCGGGGCGAAGCTGTGTACTAAGGCGAGTACAAAAGCTCCAGTACGGTAGTAATATTACGCCCCAAAACAACGATATCACTTAGAGATGTTGTAGGGGAAGACTTGGGAAATTTTTGACACCTTGGTGTTGTTTAACGTGCACGGAAGTCTAAGCACACGGGCTTCTAGCACTTTGCCACCATCGAAATATGGTCGCCGAAGACGGAATTTTATCCCGCGACAATCGGGTGAGCATTCGAGCAACATAACAACAAGACCACCTTGGTGGGTCTCTAACACATTAAGAACAAAGCTGTGCCACGATAGAATGTTAAACACTTCCCAACTTGAGTATTCTAACATGGCGTTAATAACAAGGAAAAAAAGTCTTCACTGACCGTGTTTGTGAGATACACAAGGGCTGCTCACGAGCTAAGAGACCTGGTTCTTCAATAGCGTTGGGCACAGTGGCTGCAAACAAGGGTGTGCTTTAGTGCGGTGGCATGGCCGAGCTTCCAAGCGACACCAGGAATGCGCAGTTACATCTATGTTTTCGACTTTGCGTACTTTTTGACCACAATTTTCAGAGCTTGAAGATAACAAGAACATTTTTGTTGGTCATTGCAGGGATGTCCTGAGCGAAAATAAAATCTGCTAGTTTTTGCTCTCTGTTTAGCGCATGCGCAGCGCTGTTTAGTTCGTTATCCCCTGCGATGTCACCATACCCTCACTGTCTGTTCCTATGGCAATCTGACAAGTAATATTTCGTTTGGTCCAAATTTTTTGTGATTGCTCTAAATGAGAGCAGGGCTGATTTAAAAACCGGGTATGCATTTGCTGGGCCCTAAAAGTGTCACTAATGCTGTTAATGAAGAGACACTGGGCGGGTATACTCCAGGAGCTGGCGTATCGGTATCCCGAAATGCACCAAGAAAGCACGGACATTATTATGAAAGATAGAAGTGGGGCACAGTACTTAATACGAACTGTAGCAGAGAAGAACAACACTAGCGCACACTACCCACTGAAGTTTACTGAAGGTGCAACACATACATATATAGCTTACAAAAAATTGTCACATGATGCGAGAGAACTTGTATTATGCGGCAATTTTCGCAATATATATATATATATATATATATATATATATATATGTGTGTGTGTGTGTGTGTGTGTGTGTGTGGTGTGTGTGTGTGTACCGCAAGTGAACATGGAGGAGCTCTAATGGCGAAAATAAGAACGAAATAGACTTTATAATCAGTGCACACCCAGGAATCGTGCAGGATGGGGAAGTGCTTGGCAAGGTACGATGCAGTGACCATAGAATGGTACGGTCTCGAATTCGCCTAGACTTGAAGAAGGAACGACAGAAACTGATACACAAGAAGCCAATCAATGAGCTGGAAAGTACAGGAATTCCGAGTGTCGCTGCAGAACAGGTACTCGGCTCTTAGTGAGGAAACCAACCTTAGCGTAGATACAATGAAGATAATCTGACGAGTATCATTACGGAAAGTGCAGTGGAAGTTGAAGGCAGGGTAGTTATACATGACACTGGCAAGCTTTCCCAGGAAATGAAGAACCTATTTAAGAAGCGTTAAATCATGAAAGTCTCAAGTACAACAGACAAAAAATAACTGGCAAAGATTTCGAAGTTGATTATTAGACGTAAGGTATGCGATGTAAGAAGGTATAACATGGAGAGAATGGAACACGCTCTGAAAAACGGAGGAAGTGTCAAAGCAGTGAAGAGAAAACTTGGGATAGGCAAAAGTTGGATGTATGCACTAAGAGACAAAGAAGGCAAAATAACTACCAATATGGATAGGATAGTTAAAATAGTGGAGGAGTTTTACAGAGATCTGTACAGTAGCCGAGACAACCACGACCTTAATACTATAAGAACTAGCAGTAACCCAGATGACACCCCACCAGTAATAATAGAAGAAGTCACAAAAGCTTTGGAGAGCATGCAAAGAGGCAAAGCTGCTGGTGAGGATCAGGTAACATCAGATCTGCTGAAAGATGGAGGAGAGGTTGTGTTAGAAAAACTAGCCACCCTGTTTACGAGGTGTCTCCTGACGGGAAGAGTACCAGAGTCTTGGAAGAACGCTAACATCATCTTAATACATAAGAAAGGAGATAACAAGGACTTGAAGAATAACAGGCCGATCAGCTTGCTCTCTGCAGTATACAAGCTATTTACAAAGGTAATTGCTAACAGAGTAAAGAAAACATTGGAATTCAATCAACCAAAGGAACAAGCAGGATTTCGAACAGGCTACTCAACAATTGACCACATTCATACTATCAATCAGGTAATATAGAAATGCTCAGAGTATAACCAACCACTATACATAGCCTTCATAGATTACGAGAAGGCGTTTGATTCAGTAGAAATATCAGCCGTCATGCAGACACTGCGAAATCAGGGCGTAGATGAAATATATATAAACATTCTGGAAGAAATCTACAGGGGATCAACTGCTACCATAGTGCTTCATAAAGAAAGCAACAGAATACCAATCAAGACGGGTGTAAGGCAGGGGGACACAATCTCCCCAATGCTATTTACTGCGTGCTTATAGGAGGTTTTCAGAAGTCTATAATGGTAAGAGTTAGGGATAAGAGTTAATAGAGAATACCTTAGTAACCTGCGCTTCGCCGATGACATTGCATTGCTGAGTAACTCAGGGGACAAATTGCAACTCATGATTACGGAGTTAGACAAGGAGAGCAGAAAGGTGGGTCTTAAAATTTTTCTGCAGAAAACGAAAGTAATGTACAACAACCTTGGAAAGGAGCAGCGCTTCGAGATAGCTAATAGTGCACTTGAAGTAGTAAAATACTATGTCTACTTAGGGCAGGTAATAACCGAAGAGCCGAACCACGAGATTGAAATAATTAGAAAAATAAGAATGGGGTGGAGCACATTCGGCAAGTACTCTCAAATTATGACAGGTAGATTGCCACTATCCCTCAAGAGGAAGGTATATAACAGCTGTATCTCGCCGGTACTTAGCTACGGAGCAGAAACCTGGAGATTTACAAAGAGGGTTCAGCTTAAATTGAGGACGACGCAGCGAGCAATGGAAAGAAAAATGGTAGGTGTAACCTTAAGAGACAAGAAGAGAGCAGAGTGGATTAGGGGACAAACGGGGGTTAAGGATATCATAGTTGAAATAAAGAAGAGGAAATGGACATGGGCCGGGCATGTAGCGCGTAGACAGGATAACCGCTGGTCATTAAGGGTAACTAACTGGATTCCCAGAGAAGGGAAGCGGGTTAGTGGGAGACAGAAGGTTAGGTAAGCAGATGAGATTAAGAAGTTTGTGGGTATAAATTGGCAGCAGCAAGCACAGGACCGGGTTAACTGGCGGAACTTGGGAGAGGCCTTTGTCCTGCAGTGGACGTAGTCAGACTGATGATGCTGATATATATATATATATATATATATATACATATATATATATATATATATATATATATATATATATATATATATATATATATATATATAATATATATATTGTAATGATGACAAAGCGGCGATCGTGCTCGGCGCATACGTGGCGGGACGGAGAAGACGAGGAGGAGAAAGCAGAATAAGAACAGCCGGCCTGCAGAAAAGGCGTTGTCTCTTATTTCTCGTCTCTACAATGGCGCAAGTCGCGAACTACTGACCCCGATATCCCTGCGTCCACTACACTTCGAAGTGGACGAGTGCTCTCGAACTCCCCACCGATCA
The DNA here is from genome assembly GCA_013436015.1 of Rhipicephalus annulatus. Classification (NCBI taxonomy): domain Eukaryota; kingdom Metazoa; phylum Arthropoda; class Arachnida; order Ixodida; family Ixodidae; genus Rhipicephalus; species Rhipicephalus annulatus. The sequence goes on along the minus strand of WOVY01010268.1, from coordinate 3,988 downwards.
CGGACGGCGTCCAAGCCTCCACGGCGGCACCGCATCATGACTGCAGCGAGGCCATTTCTCGAGGCTTCTCTCTGTTCGCCCAAGAGCTCAAGCAAGACATCCGGGTTTGGCTGCGCCTCTTTTGGATCGTTCAACGAGAACGAAATTCCATATTTTCAGGATTCAAGGATGACCCTACCAACTGGGTAAGCGTGATAAACTCGGTTGCCCTTAAATACTCGTGGAGCGACACGATTAGAAGTCGGTCGCTGAAGGACGTTTGCGAGGATCTGCCCAAGCGTGGCATCGTTTCCAAGGCAGTACATACGCTACATGGCAAACATGGAGCGCGGCCCTGATGTCCGCGTTTGCGCCGCTTCCGAGCGCTTACGACGACCGTTTCATGACCATGCGGTCACGCCGGCAAGGTGCAACCGAGGACGTCGCGACTTACATCTACGACAAGCTGGACCTTTTACAAGCTTGCGATATACAGTGGACCTCCTCCGCAGCCAGGCAGTACATCATCGACGGGATCCATGACTCGACGCACGCAGCCGTCTTGTCCGCCTACAACCACCCAGTCCACATCTCCACTTTCGTACGCCAGGCAATGGAGTTGCAGGACACGTCTCATCGCCGGGCGGCGCTGCAGTTGGCCCAAAGGAGTCAGCTTCACCGAGACGCGGATGCTATACGTGTGGCCGCATCGGGCATGGGTATAAAAGCTGCCCACAGAGCCAACCTCAAGCGATGCAATATCAATCACGCCCACTTCCAACCTCAAGGTCCGCGTCGACGGCATCGGAGAACTGACAGCTCTCGTTGATACCGGAGCTCAACGTACGGCGTTGCTTCGCCGCCACGCCTCCGAACCTCTCCAGCCTTGGACTGAGCCACCACTGCGGGGTCTCGGTGGCGACGTACTACCGGTCGGTGCCCTAAACCTGCAACTCAACACCGAGGCCGGCAGCAAGTTTTGTCCTCGGTGCCCGTCTTCGACGACCTGCCCACAGACATGGTTTTAGGGGCCGACTACCTGCTCTCCGGGGAAGTGCGCCTCACGGTGGAAGGAAATACCGTCAACCTCCATCCTGTGGCTCCAAGTGTGCCTCCGGCGCAATCCCAAGGTGAGCTGACGACGCCACTTACACTTCCCGCAATACTCGAGAGGCACGCATCGCTCTTCGCTGATACTACTAATCAGCTTCCCGGAACTAGCGTGCTAGTGCACCATATTACTACCGACAATCATCCGCCGGTGTCCATACCGTTACGTAGATATGCCGAACGAGAGCGGATATTAATTGACCAGCAGGTGCGAAGAAATGCTTGCCGCAAGCATAATCAGGCCATCTTCTAGCCCGTGGGCAGCACCTGTTGTCCTAGTCCGTAAAAAGGACGGCAATCTCCGATTCTGTGTTGACTACCGAGAGCTGAACAAGCACACCATACCAGACTCGTACCCGCTGCCACGCATTGACGACGCTATTGACGCCGTACGAAAAGCGAGGTTCTTTTCGTCGCTAGATTAAAAGCAGGGTATTGGCAGATCAACGTGGCTGAAGAAGATAAGTTTAAGACGGCCTTCCGAACACCATCTGGCTTGTACGAGTTTAATCGGATGCCGTTCGGTCTGCGAACTGCTCCAAGCACCTTTCAGCGTGCCATGAACACAGTGTTAGGCACACTGATAGACCGTGCCTGCGTCGTGTACCTCGATGACGTTCTAGTCATCGGGGAAACAGAAAAACAACATCTACAAAATCTCGACACGGTTCTGCAGAGGCTACACAACACCGGCTTTCGACTTAACCGCGAGAAGTGCCAGTTTGGGTTGACGACAATATCTTATCTTGGTTATCAGATATCTCATAATGGCGTACGACCCTTGCCTGAACGCATAGACGCCGTTGCCAAATACCCTGCACCAACATCTATAAAACAGCTCCAGGTATTCCTAGGAATGGCGTCATACTTGCGCAAGTTTGTACCGAGCTTTGCGTCAACTGCTGCTCCACTCACGGACTTACTGAAGAAAAACGCCCAATTTCAGTGGGGTCCTTTGCAGGATAACGCCTTCCAAACCCTCAAACACAGCTTACACATAGCCCGGTGCTCTGCCACTTTAATGAAGATTGGATGACAGAAGTCCATACTGATGCGAGTCAGATTGGCCTAGGGGCGGTTTTACTTCAACGTGACTCGAGTGGGCGTGGGCACGTCATCTGCTACGCCAGTCGTAAACTATCGACGCAGAACGGCATTATCATTCGAATGAACTGGAGTGTTTGGCTGTAGTATGGAGTGTGGATGAAAAGTTCCGCCACTACTTGTTGGCCGACACTTCACGGTAGTAACAGACAACTCCGCGATTGCGTGGATGTTCCAGAAGCAGCACCTCAAGCACAAGTTTGCCCGATGGATTGTTCGGCTCCAAGACTATACGTACGACATCCGTCACCGTGCTGGAGCACAAAATCAGCTTGCGGACGCTTTATCGCGAAATCCGATCGAGGAATTCTCCACACAAAATCGAGAAACCTGGATCCTGTTTTCTCAACAGGACGTGACCAAGGCTCAGCAAGCCGATGAAGACTCGCATCCGTTATAGACTCCATTGGCGATGCGGGACGCAATGCCAAGTTTGTCTTACGTAATGGAACGCTGTATCGGCGTCACTGGGCCGATAAAAGCACCGAGTGTCATCTCCTGGTCATTCCTGACACCTTAAGATCGAGCGTACTACGCGCCATCCATGACACTCCCGAGGGAGGCCATGTTGGCTACAGAGCCACCTTACGCAAGGCACAAGAACGTTTTGGTGGCCGAAAATGGATAAAAGCGTGCGTTCATACGTTGCCAGTGCGAGATTTGTCAGCAACACAAACGACGTCCTGGAGCTCGACATGGACTTCTTACGCCGATCAAGCCTCCAGAGACAGTTTTCCACACGTTGGGCATAGATCACATCGGGGCCTCTTCCAATGACGACAGCGGGCAATCGTTACATTATACTCGCTGTGGACTACTTGTCCAAGTTCGTAGAGGTCGCGGCCGTGCCTTCGCTTGCTGCTAGCCATGTCATCCGATTCCTGAAAGATCGCTTCGAATGGCGACACGGTCTTCCTAACAAGTTGATCTCCGACCGGTCGACCACCTTTCGCAGTCGCGAGCTCCGCACTTACCTACAACAAGCTGGAGTGGACCATCACTTCGCGTCGGCATACCATCCACAGGCGAACGGACTGACCGAAAGGTCGAACCAGACTATCCAGGCTAGACTCGCACCGTACTGTAAGAATCACAAACGAGGTGAGGCCGACTGGGATGATCATCTCCAAGCAGCTGCGTACGCAGTGAACACGCGGCACACAGCTCCACAGGAATTTGCCCCTACGAGATTGTCTATGGTCAGCTCCCGCAACTGAATGCTACGTTCGGTTGGACACTCCCGTTAAAGTAGGGCGTTCCGCTGCACGCCAGACACTTTGTCGCGATATCCCGTGTGGAGGCGCGTAGGAGGATTGTGCATGCTCAACAGGCACAAAAGCGATACTACGACCGACGCCACCGTCCCGCGCCGAAATACAGTGTAGGTGATGAGGTGTGGCTACAGCGAGGTGCGCCATCGTCTTCAAACAAAACTGCACCCAAAGTACGACGGCCCTTACATTATTTCTGAGCGCTTGGGAGATAACACTTGGCGAGTACGTCCACAGCTTCTGATACGCGCAGAGACAGAGAAAACGGAATAACTTTGCGGGATGTGTCGCGGATGAAGAACTGCATACGTCGGCAAACGTGACATTGGTTTGTGCTTTTTTTACAGGAGTAGACCAGCTGCAGCGTGGCCGAGTGTATGATGACGAAGCGGCGATCGTGCTCGGCGCATACGTGGCGGGACGGAGAAGACGAGGAGAAGAAAGCAGAATAAGAACAGCCGGCCTGCAGAAAAGGCGTTGTCTCTTATTTCTCGTCTCTACAATATATATATATGTGTGTGTGT